>CM024239.1:26014771-26058299 GCA_013421045.1 Propylea japonica
GTTATATATTGGCATTTCTATGCCGAATATTTTCTATGTTAAAATCGCTGCGCAGTTGCATATACTGCAACATATGTAACCATAACAAGAAACAGACGATTGTAAATTCATTCGAAATTAAACCATTCTAAAATATTCATCGTTTTCATTCCAATCATAAATAGTATAATTAGTTAGTGAGATATTAGTGAAATACATCACAAGTGGCGACGAGGAAAAGTGAAATCTACGAAAATTCAAGTAATTTTTTTTCTCTACAACATGGCCGTGGCCGGACCTTCGATATCAAGCGTTGGACATTTACCGGAGTTCGATCCTGCAATTGCGGAATGGTCCATATTTAAACGACGAATTGACAATTATTTCGTTGCAAATGAAATCACGAATGAAAAACGAAAAGGTGCTATACTGTTGAATCTCCTAAACGAGGAGGCTTATAAACTAGTGTTTAATATGTGCTTGCCAGATGAACCAGAAACTAAAACATACAATGTACTCAGTCAATTACTGAATAATCATTTCAAACCGAGTGAAAGTATATTTGCAGCACGATATAAATTTTACACGGCGAAGAAAGTGTCAACGGAAACTGCAAAAGAATGGGCTGCTCGCCTAAGAAATTTTGCAGCTCAGTGTCAATTTGATAATATGCAACTGGAGATGGTTCTAAGGGATATTTTCATAGTCAACTACGAGAAAGGTAGTGTTCAAGATCGGCTTTTGGAAGAAAAGAATACAGCTACTTTTAATGAAATGGTAGAATTAGCATCATCAAAATCTGCGGCTCAGTCATCCGTGAATGGTTTGGAGAATTTCATGAAGAAAGAAGTGGATTTGAATTACGCAGGTGCATATTCACGTCATAGCGCATCCAAGAGTGGGAATTCATCGAATCAGGCACCGTCAAGAACAGCGACCACCAGTGGTCAACAGAACAAATGCGAAGTCTGCGGAAGAAGGAATCACACTCAAGATAAGTGTTTTTATCGCAATAGTTTCTGCCACATCTGTCACAGAAAGGGTCACCTAGCACCAGTTTGTAAACAAAAAAAAATAATAATTCTTTTTCAGATTCCAAATGTAAACAAAATTTCATTGAATCCTCTGATTATTCTTTGTTTACTTTGGGGAATTTACAAACAAACCCTATAATTATTGAAATTCAAATTCAAGGCGTTCCTTATGCATTCAACTTAGATACAGGTTCGAGTTTTACTGTTATTTCAGATATATTTTACTACCAGAATTTTGAAAGATTTCCATTAAAAATCACACAAAAAAGATTTCATCTTTACAATGGGGAATATATTGTACCTTTAGGCTATTTTACCTGTCAAGTGGGTTTTCGAAATGAAACTAAGGAAATCAATATTTATGTAATAAAGGGTGCATGTGGACCACCTCTTTTAGGAAGAGATTTCTTCAATGTTTTTCAGTTGAATATATCTTCTTTGAATTACGTGAATCTTCCAGATGATTTACAATTTTTGTTCACTAAATACAACCGTGTTTTTGAACCTGGTTTGGGAACATTCACGAAAGGAACAATTTCTATCAAGTTAAAGTCTGATGAAATAATTCCCAAATTTTTTAGGGCCAGACCTCTTCCGTTCGCCATGAGGGAGAAGGTAGAACAAGAACTGGAAAGATTACAAAGCTTAGGGGTTATCGAACCGGTTGATTATTCACCGTGGGGAACACCAGTGGTGCCAGTAATAAAAAAAAATGGCTCAGTAAGACTCTGTGGAGATTTTAAGGTAACACTCAACCCTTACATTGAAATTGATAAATATCCTTTACCGCGCGTTGAACAACTTTTTGCTAGCCTTCAGGGAGGTCAACATTTCACCAAATTAGATTTAGCCAATGCCTATACACAAGTACGACTTGACGAAAATTCAAAACAATTGGTAATCATTACAACTCACAAAGGCCTGTTTCGTTATACCAGAGCTCCTTTCGGAATAGCTAGTATTCCCGCTAAATTTCAAAAACTGATGGAAGCATTGTTACAAGGATTAGAAGGTGTTGTAATATTTCTTGACGATATAGTCGTTACCGGTAAAGATAGAGCTCAACATTTAGAGAGATTGGAAAAGGTATTAGAAAGATTACAGGATGCGGGTTTCAAAATTTCAATTGATAAATGTGAATTTTTCAAACCAAAAATTACATACATGGGTTATCAAATTGATAAAACGGGCTTACACACTTGTAAAGAGAAAATCGAGGCCATCAATAAAGCTCCGGTGCCAACAGATATTTCTCAGCTTAAATCTTTCCTTGGATTAGTAAATTACTACGGAAAATTTGTACCGAAGTTATCGTCTATTTTACATCCGTTGTATAATTTGTTGAAAGCTAGGGTTAAGTGGCATTGGTCATCAAATTGTGAAAAAGCGTTCAGAGAAATAAAAGAAATTTTGACCTCGGCTGAAGTCTTAGCTCATTATAACCCAGATTTGCCTGTAAGACTCATCACCGATGCGTCAAATTATGGTGTCGGATCGGTAATAACACATGTTTTTCCCGATGGCACTGAAAGGCCCATAGCTTATGCTTCGCGAACATTGTCGCAGGCAGAAATCAAATACTCGCAAATTGAAAAAGAGGGCCTCGGGATTATATTCGGTTTGTGTAAATTTAATGAGTATTTGTATGGCCGTCACTTTGTCCTGGTAGTTGATCACAAACCCCTCACTTCAATTTTTCACCCTGAAAAAAGTATACCTCAGTTCTCGGCAAATCGTCTTCGCCGTTGGGCTATAATTTTGAGTAATTACCAATATACAATTGAATATGTTCGATCGTCTAAAAATTTAGCTGACCCACTATCCAGGTTACCTCAACCAGATCAAAATTCTGTTTGGGAAAATGTCGATGTGGATTATATCAATTATTTTCGGGACAATGTTCATTTTCCGATCGACTTCGGTAGGGTAAAAGACGAAACAATGCATGATGGTATTTTAACTCGAGTAATTCAATTTTTGCGAAAAGGCTGGCCAAATAAAATTAGTGATGATTTGAAAATTTTCTTCAGGATAAGAAATGAATTAAGTATTGAACAAAATTGTTTATTATGGAATAATCGTTTGATCATCCCTGTTAAACTAAGGGAAGAAATTTTGAGAGATCTCCATCGGTCACACATGGGCGTAGTCAAATCTAAAAGTGTGGCGCGATCATACTTCTGGTGGCCTAAATTGGATAAAGATATTGAAGAACTTTGTAAGAATTGTGAGAACTGTTTGATTCATAAGGATAACCCGGATAAATCCATTTTAAATAAGTGGCCGTGGCCACAGGAAGTGTGGTCTAGGTTACATATAGATTATTTGGGCCCATTTTTGAACCGATATTTTCTAATTATAGTCGATGCTCATTCTAAATGGATTGAGGCTTTTCCGATGACATCTATGACTTCAAAAGCAACAATTGATGTTCTTCGATCATGTTTTGCTCGATTTGGTCTACCGCATTGCGTTGTTTCGGATAATGCCCCTAATTTTACGTCATCGGATGTTGAGCTATTTTTCAGATTGAATGGTATTCAACACATCACCTCTCCACCTTACCACCCTTCTTCTAATGGTCAAGCCGAAAATGCGGTAAAATCAGTAAAAAATTCATTAAAAAACGCACTTGGCAAAAGCAAATGTGTAGATATAAATAAAACACTAAACAATTTTTGTTTGATTTTCGTAACACTGCTCATTGCACCACTGGGCGTTCACCTGCGAGTGTAATGTTCAATCGAAAACTCCGTACACGTTTTGATATTTTGTTACCTACTAATATAGAGACAGATGAAAATCTCGAGAAAACTGTTCAAAAGAATCAACTCAAACAAATAGAAAACCATAGAGGGAAAAGAAATGTCGAATTTTGTCGAGGTGACTCAGTGACTGTAAAAGATTTTAGAAATGTAGCAAAGCCAACTTGGATTAAGGCTATTATTGACAAAAGAATAGGTAAATCCACATATATGGTTATCATTCCTGAGTTGGGAAATGTAACATGGAAACGTCACCTGGATCAAATTATTCCGTTGTCTTCAGGGGTCTTGGCACTTCCAGTAAAAGTAAATGAAGGAATGGTTGCTTCAGGTGAGGTTTCTCATGAAAGAGATGAACTTGAACAAGAAGTAGATAAAAGTGCAGATAGTGAGTTGGTTTCAGAGCAGGACAATAATGTTAAAACTAGACCCAAACGTAACATTAAACCTGTAGAACGTTTAGTATATGCTTAGGAATAAGGTACCAGGTAGTATATAAATTTGTAGTAGATAGTACCTAAGTATGCATCTGTAGGATAAAATGAATTGCTTTTTTTTAAGGAGGGAAGTATTGTTATATATTGGCATTTCTATGCCGAATATTTTCTATGTTAAAATCGCTGCGCAGTTGCATATACTGCAACATATGTAACCATAACAAGAAACAGACGATTGTAAATTCATTCGAATTAAACCATTCTAAATATTAATCGAGTTTTCATTCCAATCATAAATAGTATAATTAGTTAGTGAGATATTAGTGAAATACATCACAGAAACCATGATGATAATAATAACACGAAAATTAGAAGTATCGATATTCTTTTTCAGTTCGATTTCGAATTAACATTCAGGAATCTTTGGAATTTTATTCTGAAATTAAATGAAGATATCGTTCCGATCAAAAATAATCAAAATAGCTTAAAATTCTTCTTCAATTTGACACTAGCTGGACCCTAGTTAGAAAAAGTTTAGAGAAAATTATACATCAGAAACTGAAAAAATATCTGTATTTTTCTCCTTATCAAGTCATTAGTCTAAAAATTACATAAATTTCATTATCTACAAATACATTCGATGATCATATATTCAAAGGATGATTTTCAATTTTTTTAGTCCCTTTTAATGCCTCTTGAATTTCTTGTAAATTCTTTCCCTTCGTCTCCAAAACGAAGAACTTCACAAATAAAACCGCGATGATACCAACGATCGCGAATATCCAGAATGTGTAGCCCATTCCAAGTGACGTTTTTAGTATAGTATAAGAATTGGCTAATAATAAGGCACTTGCTGAACTAACAACACAGGTCATGGAAGAAGCGAGTCCTTTTATATTCTGTGGAAAAATTTCCCCAACCACTATGAAAGGCACGAACCCACTTCCTGCACAATACATGAATTTGAAGCAAACAAAGCTGTTAATGGCAACCATGATATTTGATGAACTTCATAACCATACTCTTTCATCAGAAAATATATACCAAATACAGCAAGTGAAACGGACATGCCGATATGCGAAAAAAGCAATAGTATTCTCCTTCCAAGTCTATCGGTGAAAGCGGGTGAAATTGAACTGAATATCACCTGAGCAGTTCCTAATATTATAGCACTCAAATCACTTGGCAAAAAATCACCAACTTCTTCGAAAATTGACTGTCCGAAACTCAATATTATTCCTACACCAGAACACTGTTGAAACAAGACCAATCCAAATGTTATTAGGAGAGCTTTCTTGCCTGTTCTGCTTTCGAAAATATCTGAAATATTTCCAGTAGTCTTCGTCTTGTTGTTGACAAATTCTTTGATTTGGAACATTTCCGATTTAACATCTTCTTTAGCTCTTAGTTTCTTCAAAACTCTTTCTGCTTCTTCCTCGTTCCTTTCAATAAGATAATACGGTGTTTCAACTACGATAAAGAGTACCAAAATCATATAAATTGCTGGACATGCCGCTAAAATAACATGAAACCAAAAGAACGATGTGTATGGTCCAACGCATAAAACGAACAAAGTACCAATATTCATAAAGAGATTCATGACTCCTCCTAAAAAACCTCTGTTTTTGGCTCTGTGACTTCTCCGAAATACATTGGATCTACTGCGAACATTCCACCACTGGTCATACCTCCTGCTATTCTGGCCAAAATCATTAGCCACATAGAATCGGCCATTGTTAAAACCGAGTAGGATATCAGCATGGGAATGCTCATTATGATGAGGGCCTTTTTTCTTCCATAATTCTTTGCAAGAACTCCACCTATATATGATCCTGTCCAATTACCGAAGACTCCAATTGACACCAACCATCCTTGTTCTCCAGCCGTGATTTTTCTACCCAAAGGATTATCCTGTAAAGAGCTGAGTTTAACAAGTATAGGAGAGGTCCAAGCAACGAAAGTTCCATTTAGAAAAACTCCAAAGTGTGCTGAAAGTGTAAGATTCGATTAATAATTGAAGGAGCTTATAAACTGCGCTTCAAAATTATGGTACAAATTCATATTCTCAGAAGAAAAATATTTGGCGACAAAATCCTGAAACAGGTCAATTTTTGTTTCACTTTACCAAACTTTTATGCATTATTAAAGGATGCATCCCTCTAAGTTTTTTGAATAGGGAAAGGGAGTCATGTGGTACCTACTTTTTCGGCGAGTTCTTTGTATCTTCACAGGCGTTCATATTTTTTTTAATCAGTTAGTTCGAAGAGGTTTTCAGTATGTGCATATGGCTTATTTACTTTGAGACGATGGTACCTGATGAAATTTGTCACCGAATGAAAGTCGACCATTACAGTTTTGTTCATGCACAACTTTCAACCCCCTCAAGTGAAAAAGTAGTATGTGTGAAATACTGCTTTTTCTTTTCGATAAAATGTTCCAATTCGAGGAAAGATTTTTGACAACGCAATTTTTTTAACGCATGTATGTACACTTTCTCATGGCTCATTTACTTTGAGACGATGGTACCTGATGAAATTTTTGTCACCGAATGAAAGTAGACCATTGCAGTTTTGATCATGCACAACTTTCAACCGCTTTCATCCCCCTCACGTGAAAAATTTGAATGTGCGAAAAAAACTGCGTTGTCAGAAATCTTTCTTTGATTTGAAATATTTCATCGAAACGTACTTATGACATACCTACTTAAGATTATAACTGAAGCGCAGTATTTCACAAATTCTACTTTTTCACTTACGGGGGTTGAAAGTTGTGCATGAACAAAACTGTAATGGTCGACTTTGGTGACAAATTTCATCAGGTCCTATTGTCTCCAAGTAAATGAGCCATGACAAAGTGCACATACTGAAAATCTCTTTGAACTAACTAATAAAAATAAGTTTCTTGAAAATTACCGCACGCCTGTAACGAAGATACAGAGACCTTACCAAAAAAGTACTACATGACCCACTTTTCTATTAAAAAAATAGGGGGAGGGGGAGGGTTGACAAGGATGGCACAAGGTGCAACAAAAATTCTTGAAAAATGCATAAAAATTAGGTAGAAGTGAAACAAAATTTGACCTGTTTCAGGATTTTGTTACCAAATATTTTTCTCCTGAGATAATGAATTTGTTCCATAATTTTGACGGGCATTGTAGGTATACATTATATTTATTTTTCATCGACCTCGAAATAAAAGGAGAGTTTAACGTGTTCGAAATTGAATATTAACGACACATTTTAATGTTCAATAAATATTATTCTAATAGGTCATCTAATACAAAGCATTCAGAAGCAATACGAGTAATGACAAAACTGCACTGGAAAATGGAAACATGAGAATTTCATTATGTCAACTGTATGTCTTGTACAAAATGAAAATGTTCAACGTTCAATCAAAAATTTTTTCTAAATTCATAAGAGGTCGCCGCAAAAATCTTGTAATCAAGTGTTTTATTTATCTAGCGACTATTGGTTCAAATATGGCGTTCAAATATCTTGACCATAAGTCGCTGTCATCAGTAACCTAGTTGATTGAATAACTATAAACTATTGAAACGACGTATATACATGAAGTTTCAATTCATTTTTCAATATCGCCAAAAATGTACTCATTGTTTTCATATACTCATCACGATTTTAGATCATAAAAACGGGAGGCATGATCAGAATCATATCATAAAGGATTTCCAAAAATATAAAAATGTTGGCTCGTTTGCTGGTCAGAATCTAAATACTATATGTGATAATGTTCTACGAGTATGACGTTCATATGTAGTTCACTTGTCTTTATAATTTTCTGTTGTAATCACAATACGAGTCGGATGCTGTGTCATATAAAAGAACGACAATAATTATTCAAATTCAAACATCTTGATAATTTGTGATTTCATTGTCTCAAATTAGAAACTCGACTAGGGAAAAAAGCCTTATGGAATATTATTATATTGAATTTCTTAATTCATTATTTCCTTTTGAATTCAACTCTCCTTTCAAATCTTGAACCCCAATAAAAATTGAGATTTTAAGTAGTTTAGGAAGTTATCGTGTTCACTTCCACACTACGACCGACCGAAAACTTCATGTCAGAGTTTTCTTCAATTTTCTTGTAGATAATGAGCTTCGCTTTCAAAATTTTATCTATGATCTGTGATTTTAAGATTAATTCGTGTGTTTCCGAATCGAAATATATTTTATTCTAACGAACACCTGTGCCTTCTGTGATCACGAATGATAATTCATTTCAAATAAACTTGAAAAATATCAGCTGGAATCACTCATTAATGTTGCAATTCCTTAATCTCCATTATTATAGTCCAGACACAATAAGAACTCTCGAATTAAAAATGGTGCATAGAGTTTGTAAACATGGTAGTCGCAGACACTTTTGAGACGTAACGAATTATCTCTGTTCAAATAAAATAAAATTCTTATATCCACTTATTATTTGATTAAGAGTGCATGAATGAATGATGATAAAAAATTCTTTCGATATTTATTTTGTTTTCAACGTCGACAAAAAAATATTTTGGTCGATATTTCGCTGCATAATATATGGCAATCCTATTGTTTCAGAATTTTACTGCTACATACGACGAGAAGACATTTGAATTTAGATTTTGTTTTCTGTTATTACTTGAATTAAGCTTTCGAGAATGCAATTCACTCATTAAAAACCTATTTTTCCTACCTGTAAAAACTACAACATAAAGAAACATTTCACTTGGTATCCATTCCATCCACATACTTTATCGTCTGGGTCACAGCTACTACCTGAAAACAAAAGGTGAACTGATGTAAACCCACTTATCTTACAGATAATGATGTCAATAAATTCGAAAGTTCACATATATTAGGGAAAATTATGAAATGTAGGTCATGACTGTCGTTGGAAGGAGTAAATTAATACTACAATAAATCCAATTTGTAAATATTTCCAACTAACTGATGTCTATAAAAAAATTGATAAAAATCTACCACTGATCGCAAATTTGCCGCTTAATGTTTCTAGACTTCCTGGTTTGTTTTGTTCACTTTTTTGCATTTTTTATCCCTAATTTCTTTTCTGATCGATAAATAAGTAAGTCAAATTAAAATTGAGCTGGATTGGGATCTTCATTTGGAGAAAAATGTTGTTTAAATATGATAATTTTTATCTCCAAGAACTCGAAAGTGTTAAAGTACCGAGATCGCTAGAATATCGTTTTTTTGACAAAAACTAACGAGGAGGTTATAAGAACATTTGAACGAAAATAGTATATTATGCAACAAACGTATGACTGCTATTACTCACGAGGTGAAGTTTAGGCTCCATAAGGATCATTTTTTAACACCCGAGTTTTTTTAAAGAAACAAATAATTATGTATCGATAAAAGTGGAAGCTAAGGAGAAATGAATATTTTGTTTTTTTTGTTCAATCACGCGAAAGCTCGCCAATTTCATGTTCCGACAAATCCCTGAAGGGCTTAGTGCTTAAAAGCATTTTTTCGAATTACCAAGCCCTAAGCTTAGTGCTTAGAAGCATTTTTTCGAATTACCAAGCACTAAGCCCTCTCACACATTCCAATTTAATCATTGTCGGATACGGATCATATAATTGAAATTGATCAACAAATTTGCCATAACTCATGATTCCAAACTACACTATCGCGACTTATACCTACACCAGGGAAAATATGTTCAGCAGTTTTAGGCAAGTAATTCACTTTTATGTCGTTCACTCAAAGATACCTTTAAAACTCATGAACTTCTACAGTTTCAATCTAACGAAAAAAGAATCACATACATGTTATGAGCAAACGTGTTTCAATCGATTCTTAAGTACCAAGTCAAGTAAATAAGGATTATATGGAAATTTGATACAAAATTACTTGTTAATTGTTGGTAAACAGATTATTTAATTCCTCGACAATAATGATAGTTATCTTCACACAACTGTATCACTTCATTAAATTTTTATTAATCAAATAAATAAAGAGTTTATCTCCAACAAGTTAGTCTATCTTCAGAAAGAAAAAAAGAAGTGACTTATTTTATTGTTTTATATTAGTTGAAGTGTACATACCACGTGGTGATTACAAGTCCGACTAAGAACTGAATGAAAATCCATTAGAATTGAAATATTTTCAACCATACAGAAGAATACACAACAACCTCTG
The DNA here is from genome assembly GCA_013421045.1 of Propylea japonica. Classification (NCBI taxonomy): domain Eukaryota; kingdom Metazoa; phylum Arthropoda; class Insecta; order Coleoptera; family Coccinellidae; genus Propylea; species Propylea japonica. Next base: position 26,025,145 of record CM024239.1, read on the forward strand.
TTGTCAGTGGCGTCAGCCTGCAATATTGCGGAACGCGAACGTTTTTAGTATCAGCATTGAGTTTAAAAATACTATTTTTAAACTCAATGGTATCAGTAAAAAACAAGTGTTTCTGATTGGATCCCTCAGACCATTTAAGGAAAAATTTACCAAAAATGTAGCTCCGGAAATGCATTGTTTTCAAAATACAGAGTGTTTACGTATTAGCGAATATCCATTTTTCGAGTTCACTCTTTTGAACATAATGAAAATAAGAACTTCAATTGTTAAACCGCATTTTATCTATGTAATAACGCAAGACTAGTTATTCAACATCAAATCATAATCAGTTCAGGCAACCCAAAAATCAAATTTTTGCTCCTCGAGAAGCAAACATTTAGATTAGAGATATAATCTGAAAATGAGGTTGCGCTTTTTATAATCAAATTGATAATATGGGTACACAGTATGTGAAAAATTATTGCCTGTCTGATCAGAAATTCTAATCTGCAGATATTTCTAAATATGTTTTCCATATGTTCAAATACACATCCATAAATTTGAAAGAATAATTGTATATGAGACATGAACAACAAATAAGTATTACTTCCATAAAATTTTCTTATAAGCGTCAAACATCATAATGCCTTAAGAGTTTCATAGGAAGTTTCTCACGTTGGTACAGTTAGGTGATGTCTTCAAATCTTACGGTAGTCTGTGGAAAGTTCTAGGTAATGAAGGGATAGCGAAGTGGTTCTTTTCTTCGCGGGCGTAAACTGGAGATTTGAGAAATTCTTTCTGATTTGGATAAACACATTATAATTTGTAGTGTGACTCTGTCCTCGTGAATATATTCGAACTTTTGACTTTTGTCGTTAAGCATTTCTTGAAATATTATTTCGGTTACTTTTATCACTTTCGCTTCTTTTATTAAACGTTTTGGCCAGCATTCCGAAGCTTTCGTCGCGAAAAAAACTTGTGACTTATTGCTTTCAGAAAAGCACATATTATTTATTTCATTTAGAATATAAAAATACGAACAGAATAGTTTTTAGAGATTGTTGGGACAACCTAAATTCATATTCGAAAGAGATGTGTTACGTTTTCCACTAAACCTGATCAAGCTTAGTTTTCCAGTTCTCGTTCAAATTAAAGAACATCTATTCTACAATAACTATTAGTAGGTATGAGTGAAGACACACTTGTTTTAATAACTATATTGTTTCGAAATCGATTTCGGCACTAGGCCATCATCAGGTCAACATCAAAAAAACATGTACTTGATCAGTGAATGTTCATAAGAAATAATTTTTTCTCATTACGGCACTGGAAATATGATATTCAGTATACATTATCCAACAGATGCTAAAAAGTGTTACAAATCATGAAAAAATAATTTCATTTTGATATACATATTACACCAGAAATTTATATGTGAATTTCTGGTGGTGTTCTGCTCTTCATCTGTAAGTTACGATACTGTAGGGCACGATTGTTCGTAACTGGCCGACCTACAGCTTCGTGAATGATGCAATTATAGAATTGTTTCTGTAACTAACTATCTTATATCATTGTTTAAGGGACGATGCTTATACAGGGTCTTTATAAATGATTGTAACAGAGCAGGTGACTTTGGATTACGATGCCGCTATAGAATACCAATCTCTAACCAACCATGATGACAGAATTCCGTGGTTTGCATAGGAAGCGGCAAAATGAGAATAATCCAAAGACAACTACGCTGCTCCAATCATTTATAGATACCCTGCATAAGTGTCAATCTTGAACTACTCATCGATTAACATAGGTAACCTTGAGTTTCAATGGTAAGCATGTTGATCACGAAACTTAAGTCTTTTGAGTAAATGATTTTGATGAAAAATTGAAAATACATTTACTTTTATGCAGTTTGCGTTTGTTCCTTTCATCGACTAAACTGAAAACCGGAGAGAAAAAAATCAGGAAAAGCCTGAGCAGGAGCTTTTGAGTACTCGTTAATTTGTGGAGCAAAAAGACTATTACCTCAAAATTTTATATGGTACTTGAGATTGATAATGAATATATAAATGCTGTTGAAGTAAGGCCTGACAGCTTATATAAAAATAGTGAAAATAATGTACGCCTCACTTTCCAGACTTGTTACGCGAATTACTATTATATATTCAGTATCAATGAAACTCAAAGGTTATATGAAATTTTTCTCATAAGTGATTGAAGTTGATATAGTTTTCAAAAATTTCCTAACTTTAAAATGGGTATGCTTATTCCGAAAAAACAACTATTGAATGTCGATAAGGTTTAATTCACATTGTCATGATTGACAACTTGATATATACATTTGTTAGACATATAAAGTATATCAGTCAGTTATAAATAATATATTAATTACAATATGGAACCATATATATATATACATAATTTTTTAAGTACTGAAGACATTTACACTGTACATAATATATCGTTAAAAAACAATACACTTCGAATTATTTGGTAATTAAAAAGTTATTTTCTTCAGACTGATGGATTGTGTTAATTTTTTTATTTCCACATTTCATCCATATTGGCTTACAATTCATTATGCTTTAATATAAATATAATTTATTTGAGAGTTCTTCCTTTTGGTACTTAAAATATGACAGTGTAGTTAAACAGACTGTTTCAATAAACAGAAACATTATTTATGTTTAGCCTCATGTCGATATTTTGAAAATGATAGATAATATACATTCTAGTATAAGAAGAGCATAATTTGATTGAATGATTTTCATAAACCAATTGAATAGAGCAATACGATGAGGAAATCTACACATTATGAGAATTCATATGTTTTTGTTTTGTTCTGTTCAAATCCTCTTGAATTTCTTGCAAACTCTTGCCTTTTGTCTCTAAAACGAAAAATATTACGAAGAGAACGGCAAAAATACCTACGCCCGCGACTAGCAGAAATGTGTAGCCTATTCCAATAGAACTCTTAAGGAGAGGATACGCACTCGAAAGAAGTAAAGTACTGCCTGAACTTGCCATACAAGTAATGGAAGAAGCCAAAGCTTTTATTGTCTGCGGAAAAATTTCCCCTATTACTACAAAAGGCACAGGGCCACTTCCCGCACAATACATGAATTTAAAACATACAAGAGCTGCTAGTGGCAGCCAAGATATCTGGTGCACTTCATAACCATACTGCTTCATCAAAAAATATATACCGAATACAGTTAGTGATGAGGTCATTCCGACATGTGAGAAAATCAACAATATTTTTCTTCCAAGCTTATCAGTAAATGCAGGTGAAATCATACTGAAAATTACCTGAGCAATTCCTAATATTATAGCACTCAAATCACTAGGTAAAAAGTCTCCCACTTCTTCAAATATCAGCTGACCGAAAGTCATTATAACACCTACTCCAGAGCATTGTTGAAATAACACTAATCCACAACCCATTAAGAGTCCCCTTTTCGCTGCTCTGTTCTTAAACATATCCAGAAATTTGACATTGTTTTTCCTCTGGTTTTCAACATATTCCTGTATTTGAAGCATTTCCAATTCAACTTCATCGTTTCCTCTGAGTTTCTGCAACACTTTTCGGCCTTTTCCTTGTTTTTTTCTATGAGGTAATATGGTGTTTCAACAACGATTAAGAGTACTAGAATCATATATATTGCTGGGCATACCGCTAAAATTACGTGAAACCAAAAAAACGACGTGTATGGTCCAACGCATAAAGAAAATAAAAGACCCATTTACAAAAAGATTCATGGCTCCTCCTAACAGACCCCTGTTCGATGGTTCTGCAACTTCACCAACGTACATAGGATCTACAGTAAATAAACCACCGGTGCTGAAACCTGCAGCTGTTCTCGCCAACATTATCACAAGAAAACTGTCTGCAACTGTTAATGTCGCGTAGGATATAAATATGGGAATGCTCATTATGATCATGGTAGGTTTTCTTCCATACTTCTTAGCAAGATATACACTCAAATAAGCGCCCATCCAATTTCCAAAGACTCCAATTGCAACCAACCATGATTGTTCTGCTGTCGTGATTGTTCTGCCCAATGGATTGTCCTTCAGGGAATTAAGTTTGACCAGTATAGGAGATGTCCATCCGACGCAAGTTCCATTTAAAAAACACCCGATGTGAGCTGAAACAATAAGTTTCGATTACTAAGCTTGTTCGCACAATGATCATAAAGGAGTCACGGACAAGGAAGGATGCATAAAAAGTTCAAAATCGTTCAAATTGGATGTATTACGCATGCTTACATGATTTAGACTAGTTTCTGATAACTGTGCGAACAAGCCTATTATCTAGGTTTTTTTAAAGGAAACGAAAGTCGGTCATGATTTTCTGAGAATTGTATGTTGAGGCGATTTTGAAAATAGATATACTTTCAATTTCATTATTTATCGCAAATTTCAAAAGACGACCACCAAACCTTACCATGCTATAAGTTATTCTTTAATCGCTGACGCGGTCATAGAACGTGATATTGATCAAGTCGAACTAACAGGCTGACACAAATAATTCATTGTTGATTATTCTATGAGTAATTATTTTGTGTTTTCTCATGAAGCATATTTCAATGAGAGAAACACTCAAAAGCACCAGATAATTGCTCAGAATAATCAACTATGTACCAATAAAAAAATTAAATATTCCTAGTTTATATGGTTATTCTGACTCTTTTGATAAATAATGGTATCCAAAGTGTATCATGATCATTATTTTAAAAATCATATCAGAAAAAATTTCTGGAAATATCGAATCGAATGATTTTTGTACCTATATTTCAAATAAGAAAAGTGGAGGGAAAGCTTCTATAATAAGTAATTACGGAAATGTTACATCAATAATAACGCTTTCCTTTTCGAAATATATTTTTGGCCAAAACAATAGTGTTCTGAACATAGGGAAATCAATAATGGGTTATTGAAATGAGTCCCATTCAATTTTTTTAACGTTTTATGGTGAAAAATATAGAAGTAATATAATGTATTTTCAATACCATACAAAAAAAAGGTGCTAATTGAGGTTGCTGATCAGATTGAAACGATTTCTCACCTGTGAAAACTACAACATAGAGGAAAATATTACTTGAAGTCCAGTCTGTACCCATAGTTTATCGCCAAGTTTTCGCAGACTCGACCTAAAAAAATAATAGATGAACAGATAACTCAATAATAGTATATGCTTCAGGGGAATCATCGTTTTTAAATGATAAAATTCATTAACGTTGTTGAACGACTTGGTTTCATTTCAATGTTCTCTCCTAGTTTATATCTGAGTTGAAACGATAATACGTTTTATATATTTTTTTTATAAATCAATCTAATTCATTTCAGCTATGTCTATGTAACTGGAATGATTGTTATACAAAGAGACATGATTTTTTTTCTTCAAAATAGAAGTTTTAAACTGGAACTGGAAGTTTCTAGAACGAACGAAGACGTTCAGAAATGATTTGATTAATAAAAGCCATTTAATTTTACATGGGTAGTGTGATTCCCAACAGCTGTTGGTTGGAAAAAGCTCAGATTCCCCGGAAATGATATCAACTTTCGATTATGAAAATTTTTCCAATGATACAGGGTATTTCATTGGGAAAGGGAAATACTTCACAGGTGCATAGGTGGCACCAATACGGTTCTAGAGATACCCCATTTATTGGGTCTCACTGTCTTCGTAGCCGAGAGGTTTTATGAATTTTGCCCGTTTCTTCCTGAGGCCGTACCAGACGAACCACCCGGTATATTTTCTCCATATTTGGCAAATATGTTCCTAATTGAGAGCCCAACATATCATGCAATAACCGCCTCAAAAATCCAGGTCCGGGTTAACAAAAAATTATGATTCGTTTGAATCCTCGAAACAACACCCTGTACATCGGAATTTTGAAAATCTGTTTTAATATTCGAAAACACCACTAAAAACTAAACTGAGACGTATACTTCAAATTTTCGCGCAGAAAGTTTTACTGCACAAATTTTCAAGGTGAATGTGAAGTTTTCAGAAACTTGGATACCCGAGAGTGGTTTGAAGTGACTTTAACAATGAATTATCAACAATATTGAATCCATAATTATTAAAATTTACTTTGTAATTCATTTCAACATTGCTTGTCCTTTTTATAGCCGTATAATTGAAAATCCAGGTCCGGGTTAACGAAAATTATGAATCGTTTGAATCCTCGAAACAACTCCCTGTACATCGGAATTTTGAAAATCTGTATTAAAATTCGAAAATACCACTAAAAACTGAACTGAGACGTACACTTCAAATTTTCGCGCAGATAGTTTCAATGCACAAATTTTCAACGTAGAAGTGAAGTTTTTGAACTAAGATAAGTACCTGAAAGTGGTTAGAAGTGAGGCGGTTATTGCATGATATGTTTGGGCTCCCAATTAGGAACATATTTGCCAAATATGAAGAAAATATACCGGGTGGTTCGTCTGGTACGGCCTCAGGAAGAAACGGGCAAAATTCATAAAACACCCTGTATCTCGGCTACGAAGACAGTGAGACCTAATAAATGGGGTATCTCTAGAACCGTCTTGGTGCCACCTATGCACCTGTGAAGTATTTCCCTTTCCCAATGAAACACCCTGTATAATAGATATCTCTTAAATCAGTGAGAGTTGATTTTGTATTAAACCTATTTTTCGAAAAGAAAAGGAACCCCTCAGCTGCAACACTACCTTACTTTTCTCAAATGCAAACATATGTCGTGTGTAGACTAGTTGAAAAGATCCTAACTGATGAAATCTTTCTCATTTCACATAAGTGGTTAATAGAAAAATTTTAATACCTTCCTAGTGCTATCGTCCAATCGTACTACGTAGTCCTGCAAACAATATTATGCAAAGGTGCGTCAAGTTGGTGACACACCCCTCGAATTTTGGTATCAAATTGTTTTGAGAATTTTGTGCCCATTTTGTGCTAATTTGTGCCGTATGTTATGAATTTTGTGCCCGTTCCGTTTTAAAGATATTTCAAGTTTTTCAAGTGTGTCATCAACTTGACGCTGTGACACACTTGTCGAAATATGAAAAATTTTTTCTTTCGATAAATTGTGCCCATTCTGTGCCAATTTGTGCCGTATATTATGAATTTTGTGCCCGTTCCGTTTTCGAGATATCACAAGTTTTTCAAGTGTGTCACCAACTTGACGCTGTGACACACTTGTGGAAATTCAAAAATTTTCTTCTCTCGATAAATCGTGCCCATTTTGTGCCAATTTGTGCCGTATGTAACGAATTTTGTGCTCGTTCAGTTCTTGAGATATTTTGAGTTTTGTTTGTGGGGGCGTCAAGTTGGTGACACACCCCTCGAATTTTGGTATCAAATTGTTTGGGAATTTGGCGCCCATTTTGTGCCAATTTGTGCAGTATACTATGAATTTTGTGCCCGTTCCATTTTCGAGATATTTCGAGTTTTTCCTGTGAGTCACCAACCTCACAATGAGACTCATATGAGGAAAGCTGGAAATATTCTTCCTTGGATAAATTGTGCAGTATGTTACGAATTTTGTGCCCGTTCAGTTTTCGAGATATTTAGTGTTTTATTTGTGAGGAGCGTCAAGTTGGTGGCACACCTGTCGAATTTTGGGATCAAATTGTTTTGGAAATTTTTCCTTTTTTGAGATATTTCATTTTTTTTTTTCATGAGTGTCACCAACTTGAGGATAATGCCGCTAATATAGAAAAGGCTATCAGTGACGAGTGTTGTTGTAAATTTTTCGGTTGCTTTGCCCATTCCCTGAAACTTACTTCAAGACGCTCTGGATTTGGTTCAACCCATCAACAACAAAATAAAAACAATCTTTTCCCACTTCAGTCGTAACAGTCTGTCCAATTCAGAATTGATGAAATTTCAAACACATTCTGATGTGGAAATTCCATAGAAGTTGATCAAAGATATCTCAACAAGTGGAATTCGACCTTCCATATGATTGAACGTTTCATAGAATTAGAAAATTCTTTACCATCAACAATTCGTATTTTGGATGAACGCTTACCGCAACTGTCAGCAAAATTATTAAAGAACTTTCCTGAAATTTCACAAAATTTCGAGGGGACCAAAGAGGTATTGAAGAATGATTATGTTAAGAATGAGTGGTTTATTTTATTGATATTCTATATCAGTACACCGTATGTTCATTTCTTCAACAAAAATATAAGTTTAAATTTTTTGATCTAACTACGATTCTCGTTAATATGTTGTTTTATTCCCTTCATTTCAGCAGTAGGTAAGTTCTATCGTCCTGAATAATGAATTATTCGCTCCTTGATTTTTGCACCATGAAGCAGAAAAATACACGGATTAGAGAGAAGACAAGCAAATCAACCACGATGAACGAGAATCGAGTAAGGAATTGGTACAGCATATGTTTTGCAGTGACGGCTTGTGACAAAATAAAATGATGAGGCACAATTATTATTACAAGGAAAACATTAATCTTATAAACTCTACTTTGTCAGCTGCATACTTATCATCATGAAATAATCATTACTGATAATTGGGATTTTTGAATCCAATACAAATCTTCATCTTATTATGGCTATTTTACTGACAATTTTAATTTTAACTTCACTTAAAAAATCATTCGGTATTAATGCTTCAACGCAATGATGCTAGCATTTTATTGTTTGGTAATTGCCCTGAGATAAGTTTTTCAAGTCACTTAACCAATTTTTCACTAAACCCTATCGGAATATGTATTATTAATCCGAATATGCAGTTTGCCGATGAAACGAAACGAAACGATCGCGTATCAAGGGTAGATAGTCCGGTTAAATCAGACCAAAAAATGAGTATTTCTGTTTCATTGAATCGTTATATAGCTCATTATGGATTGAAGTAGAATATTACTAATATACATATAATTATAACTGAGGATGTGTCAACATATTCGATAAGCCTGTACTTATACGGGGTCTTTATAAATGATTGTAACATCGTAGGTTGCTTTGGAAGTTTTTTATTCTTTCTTTTCTCACAAATTCTCTAAAAATTTATAATTCCAGTAACATTATTCAATTTATCACGAAACCACCAGCTTAAGCTCACAGTATCGATTGTTCAAATTGAAGTTTACTTTAGAATATAACTATTTATAACAGTCCAACGCCAACTGCGCTGTTATAATCATTTATAGAGACCCTGTATAATTCATCAACTCAATTATTATATTGAGTTGATCATTCTAAGTGAGAAGGTCGTCGAATCATTGAAATTTGGTTGTTTTCACCGAATGTCTGCCAGTTCAACAACTCATACTTCAAAATGTTCACATAATATTATGACATGGAATTAACGCTCGTCTTTGAATTCTGCTACATCAATTCATCTCACAGGAATAACACAACGTGAACTTGGTGACTCACATGAAAAACTCGAAATATCTCTAAAACGGAACTGGCACAAAATTCATATTATACGGCACAAATTAGAACAAAATGTGCACAAAATTCCCCAAACAATTTGATACCAAAATTCGAGGCGTGTGTCACCAACTTGACGCTCCCACAAACAAAACTCAAAATATCTCGAGAACTGAACGAGCACAAAATTCGTTACATACGGCACAAATTGGCACAAAATGGGCACAATTTATCGAAAGAAGAAAATTTTCGAATTTCCACAAGTGTGTCACAGCGTCAAGTTGGTGACACACTTGAAAAACTTGTAATATCTCGAAAACAGAACGGGCACAAAATTCATAATATACGGCACAAATTGGCACAGAATGGGCACAATTCATTGAAAGAAAAAAAATTCTCATATTTCCACAAGTGTGTCACAGCGTCAAGTTGGTGACACACTTGAAAAACTTGAAATATCTCTAGAACGGAACGGGCACAAAATTCATAACATACGGCACAAATTGGCACAAAATGGGCACAAAATTCTCAAAACAATTTGATACCAAAATTCGAGGGGTGTGTCACCAACTTGACGCACCTATTATGCAACGAGCGTAAATAATAGCTATTATTTGACAGCGATTATACATATTACTTGAACTTTTTAACTTTTGCGCTCCTAACAGGGCCCTTCTATCACAACTTACAAGTGTGGAAAAAGTTAAGTTGAAAAATCGGAATTTTTTTGTATTGTTTTTTTGTAATGAATTCTTATTTGATTGATGTAATTAACGTAGATTAAGCCTTCTATTGAAAAGGCATAACCATATTTTTTGTGGGGGAACTTTAGAATACTGAAAAAATATGAAAAATAAAAATATCAGTTTTAATCTAAATCAAGGAAGCATCTGGCTCATTATTCACTAGTGATTAATAGGTATTATTATGGCCGACCAAACAGACGTATAATAGGTAGGATATACAATAGTCCTATATAAAGAGTCTTGTCTGATTTCCTAATAATCAAAGAAGTAAAATAACAAAATAGTATGGTTAGCTTCTGTCACGGGCTTTAACGACACATGTTTGCATTTAAGAAAAAGGTTAGATGAAATATCAGCTAAGAGGTCCAGAAAAATTCATTTTATTTATTTATAATGAATGGTAACAAATGGGTCTAATTTAAAATAATTTTTTTTCACTGCCGTAAAAGATATTAATTTTATTGAGGACTTTCATCCAACCCTGCATAATTGACAATAGTTCCATTCCCCAGTGCTTTCCCAATTTCGAAAGAGCCTTATATTGTTTGCCTGAGCAGTGGAACGTGCCGTTGGGGCGATAGATCTATTTGACAAATCGTCAAAAACAACTATTTGAGAATCATTTAGCTCGGTCTCTTTCTTCTCCCAATAGTTAGATATTTATTATCGGGAACTAGGGCCATTATAGCGGACTGGGATTTATTGGTTCAACGATTGTGAGTGCATGTTGCCGCTTTTATCGGGCTAGAGATCCATTGAATTTCAGCAGGTGTCTGATTTATCTACCAAAGCTTACCGAATCCCAAACTGGACTGAACTGAGATGAATTTTTAAAACTGGTAGAAAGTGATCGATATTCTCATGAAGATTTGCACCAATTATCAGAAATAGGTACTGAGAAGGAGTGAAATCTCATAAATTATTAGCATTTTTATTTTTGGCTTATCAAAATTTGGATATGATCTCTTTTATTTTGGAACGGACTGTTAACTGTTAACTGGTTCAATGTGATTCTCGGAAGGAAACCTATTGGTTTCCTTTCTGCTTTTTTACATAATTTTTTTTTGCTTATGAAAACAATAATTTATTTTTGATCAGAATCAGAAATAGTCATCGTGTTTTTCCTGCTTCAAAAATGTATAACATGTCATATATCACCCCCAGATCAGGCAGCGCCTGGGGGGGCAAGGAATGGCCCATCAGGCTACCCCTAAATTCTCATGACCTTTGCTAAAAAAATTGTACCAATCATTCATCACTACTTCCACAAAAAAAGATGATTATTTCTAAGTAAAAATAAATTAATGTATTCATAAGAAAAACAAAATTTTATTTGAAGAAACAGGAAGGAAACCCCTAAGCAAAAATTAGATTAGGCAACTGGATTTCTATCAAAAAAAGGTCTCTACAATGTTTTGTTTCATTTTCATGGCACAAACAGGAACGGAGATAATGACCAAATTGAAATTGCCCAAATGTCAATTTTAGCTCATAACTCGAACTTATAAGTTGAAAACTTTAGAAGTCGCCTTCATCAGAGCATCTCTTCTGTAGGACATCATCTTGATGATGTAATCTTTAATACGTAAGTGAAAAAATGGGGTGTAGTACTAACTTAAACAGAATGAACTACTTCTTTGGAGGTTGTGGCAATTTTTTTTTAATAGCCCATCAAAACTGCACTGTTTGTTTTGCCGCCCCCCTTAGTAATGATCATTTTGTTTGATTTTTTTGGAGTGAATTTAATTTCGTGACTTTTGCTCGACACGTGTTTTTCGCTAAAAAGATTCGAAGAAGTGGAGATAATGATACACGAAATTGTTAAGTATGTGAAAACAATAAATTTAGCGATGATCAAATATCAGAAAATCAAAATCGTCCCATCATGAATGATGATTCTGAAAATGACCTTCATTTTGAGTATTACATTTTTCCCATAAATTTCTTTTCCAAAATAGATAACGGACGCACGTGTGAAAAATAAAAAACTCTCTATATCAAGAAATAACTGTTAATGCTTAGAGCACGTGTGCCAAATATCAATGAACTATCAAGGAAGTTACGAAAATTTTGAATGAAAAACGAAGTTATTCTCAAAACTTTAACACACTGTGGCTAAATACTAAGAGGTTTTGGACATATATGGATAAAAAATCTTCGTCATAATATTACACAAGGATTTATACCCTCGAGGTTAAGCATCCAATTATGAAACAACCTGTATTTGTAATAGTCCCTTCACCGATATTAATTGAGATTCTCAGCTTAGCTGAAATGTATACATATTTCATTTATGATATTTCTTTCACCAACATTTATTGAAAATATAGGTACATTAACTGAGTGACTCACTGTAGTATGAATGTAACACAATAAAAAAATTCACTTATGACTATCTACACAATCAGCTGGCAACATTAAATTATTATACGCGAAATTCTGAAGGAAGTATGTTGAAAACGAAAAAGCAACAAACTGAATGCATTCGTTGGTGGAAAAAATCAATCTTCACTTCAAGTATTAATGGTATTTTTCTTAGTATAGATAGAGCTGATGGTACCACATCACTATGTCTACAAAGGAAATTTAAAGCCCTCAACATGATCTATTCAACTTCAAGCATCAACTGCACAATAATATTGATGGACGTATAAATGCAAATAACGCTATTTATCATATCATAAAAAATATAATATCATAGCATTCTTAGTTGAAATTCTCACAATGAACCTTGCAATTGCATTCTTGATGCGGTTCTCGAATGAGCAAGAATTCAAAGAAACGGTATTTAGAGGAAATAAATGCGGAGGAGAACTCACCATGTAGGATTAAATAAATAGGAATTAAACGTTTTTCCAAAAACAACTCTATTTTACTAACTATAAGCGCACAAATTTCAAATACATAATCTCCTCGAGAGAGGCAACTTCATTCAATTTATCATATCTTATATCTTGATTAGGAAAAAATACAAGTATGTAAAGTGCAAGTATGCTTATATCGAATTCCAGAATGCTATAACATTATAGTATATTCTCATTAATATTTGGAGTTTGCACTGATTACTATACTACTACACAAGGTGAGTTGAGTTTTACATCCAGTTTAATAATGGATTATATTTTTCGCGAATTGGTGTGATGTAAAAAGTGTACATTAACACATTATTTCCACTAAAATAGTGAGGGTTCCTATTCAACGAACTATGTTGTTCTTTCTGGTTTAAGTTTTTCTTATCCCATGTAGGAGCTTTGAACGCACATAATTCAATAATTTCCTTCTTTCCTTGAAAAATGATTATTGTGAATAGTGAATGAATTTAAAATTATATTTACGGTCAGCCTTAAACACGATTACTTCTGAAAGAAACAACTTCATAACTCGAAATTTTCAGGTTTCAGATTTGATTTGAAGAGCATGAATAAATAAAATGAATCCCATGGCTCTCAGGACAATCAAATTTGATTCAACGTTTTTCCAATATGATCAAGCGCCCAAAAGCTTCTGGTTTCACGTCAGGGATTTCTTTAATTTTACAATTTCAATGGGATCACGGACACGATTAATGGACAATGGTTGCGTTCAGCAAAAACAACCGTTGCAAATCTGATCACTGAGCGCTCACAGAGCGTTGACTGATCAGTAGGATGGTTTCTGGGCGGTATAAACTTGTCAAGTATGCTCATATAACGTAAATGTCAAATTTACACGACATTAACAGTTGACAACTGTAAACGGACAACCGTGATCAGTGAGCTAGCGATCAGCGAGCGCACTTCGAAGTCGCTCAGAAAGATGTCGTCCGCTTACTGAACATGTTGAGCTTGTGTTCACTGACCGACTGAGTACGTTCAGCTCAAATTGAACGCAACCCGTGTCAAGCTTGATAATTAGAATGAGGTCAGCGACGGGCATAATCATTCTACATTTCGTCAGAATCTTGTTACCAAAGAAATAGAAAATCTGGCCAGTACTTCTGTTCTGGACTTAAATACCTACTCATAACTTTCGAACAGAAGGATTCAAAACCTTAAAATTTTCAGGATAGGTGTAGAACCTGAATATTATGTCTCTTGAGTTCGACAATATTCTCTGAAGTTGATATACTAACTGACAAATAATTCAATCTCCTGGCCTACTACAAACATACATATGGATTTTTTTATTTTTGAAGCTGAAATTTATTGAAGATAAGGTTGAGATAGTTTTCGATTTTTAATCTTATACAGGGCCTGAGAAATGATAACGTCTCTAAAAGTGAAAAATTTTTGCCAAGTATTTTAGGAACAAAAAGTAGTTTGAAAATGTATTTATTTTTTGAATGTTTCACAAAATAGTGATACAAGGTCGTAAAAACCGCGTGTCTCTATCTTCGATAATAGTTGAGGTACAGTGCAGTCTCGACCAAAATGGTTTTCTAGTCTTTGTCTTTCGGTTTTTTCTAATTGATTTATTCTAGAAGGCCAGAATATAGAAGTGGTGTATAATGTTGCTCTCGTTTCACATGAATAACTGTTTATTCAATTCGAACTTTCTATGACGATATTCTGTTACGTTGAAGTTGATACATTACTACATACATTGCTCTGGATACAACCAGAGCAATGTTGGCATACAAGTCAGAAGGTTTTGCAAGCTTGTTCTTATTGGGAAAACGATCCAAATTTTCATTAATTTTTCACTTTATTCATTTAAAATCATAATTTGACTTCTCTATTCAAATCTCGAAGCTTCGTGAAAAAATCAGATTTCAGTTGTTCCTCTCAAAAGTTATCGTTGTGTGTAGTTGGTTGAAGGCAAGGTCTAAAGGCTATAACTTCTGGAGGGAATCAATATTCAGGGCAGGATTAAGATTTTGATGCGGATAGCTGAATTCTTTAATGAAAACAATGATTAATATAGTTCTCAGGTTATTCCAATTTAAATGATTGTTATCCCAATATGAATAAGGTTGCGAAAGCTTCGCTCCAGGCGTTTCCGAATTCTTTCAAAATTTCGTGTTGAGAAGCTTTCATTTTGCTATTTCCTTAGTTACGGTAGTGGGTAATTGAATATTCATTTTAAGTATATATTGAAATTGAATAGTACAACTATTCGACCCATTTCGTCTACTCTGGTTGTTTTTTGGCCAGTTTGAACTAACACACAATTCCTGAAATAAATATGCAAAACTGGCTTTAAATTCAGTGAGTGCAACCGTATTTGAACATCGATCGTAGACTGGAGTAGCGTCAGACCTTGTTCAGGTACACCTAGACCAGGAGGGACACCCGTGTAAGCATAGACCACATATACATGGAAGCTAGAGCAATTTCGACGTTTTATTAGCGGGTCCCTGCTCCACAACATAAACGGCGAATAAAATCCAAATTGAATCGTTTAATGGCGGTCACTGTCGATCACGAGAGGTTGTGGACGAAATTGAAATATATTCGGAACGTTCCGTCCGGGTGAGCTTGTTAGACGAAGTCTTTCACGTTATTTGTCGTAAAATATTTACTATCGTCCGTTTTCATACACGTACGCTGAATTCGGACTGTAAAATGTTTGAAATGAGCATTCGTCAAGCTGCCATAAAATTCATTATTTCAACTCGTTGGCAGCGCAATATGATAAGCGCATGAAAAAAGTGTCATGGGTTGAGAAATTTTAAATAGATTCGAATATTCAGTTTATCTGGAATCTTTTAAAGGAGTGTAATATTATTTATAGGTAACAACTATAAAATCCGACTAGCAATAAATTGGGCAATAAGCCAACTGATGAGATATTGCCTGATATCAATGAGATGGACACTTCACTTTATCGCTGCTAAATTTCTTATGTCGCTCACATTGTTCTTATGTTTATTGTTGAACCAGAGAAAATATATTGACACTAGAAGAATGAATTTCAAATTCTGCTGTTAGATATTCTTGCAGAGCGCAACCTAACGGCAGGTAAATGAATTTTTCGTTACCATAAATGGATTCCTTGACCCCAAAAATATTCGACCTGATACTACCATCGGATTCCTCGCGTTGAAATCATGCAAAATTAACACATCGATCTCGTCTCTTGGATATCCTATTTATTTTTCAAATTTTACTGCCAGTCATAAAACACCTCCCCTCCCCCCTTAAAATCTACCCGCATGGAAAATTTCAATTGTGCTTCAGGCCAAATCATCTAGATGGGTCTAAAGAATCACTGTTCTTCATTTGAGTGAGAAAAATATTTCAAAAAGTTTGTACTTTCAAAAAAAAATCCCATATAAGGTGGAAGTAAGAAACTCACCGACGAAATTAATCAAAATTATTCACAGAAATGATTCCAAATTATCCCTATTAGTTTGAAGTGGCTGGCGTAATAAAGAATGATTTTATGGATCATTCATTATGTCTGTTTTCATATGAATACTTTCATATGCAGTTTCATCGCTTCCTCCCAGTTCTCTCACATTTTTTACTTCACCATCACAGTACACTTAATTTTTTGAATGTCAACTAATTCAACAAATATTCGGCAATATCAAGTGTAATTTGTGGAGCAAAAAAGCAACATCACCGCGACTTCAAGTGACCGAACTGCTTCGTCATCATCAATCGCAAGTATCACAAGCTATGATTGGCAGGCAAAGTCTCTGAGAATCACTAAAGAAACTTCAGGGTCATAACGTCAGGGTAGTTTTTTTGAAATGGATTGGTATTTTATCTAACGAGTTTTCGTATAATAACTCATTTTGATAAGTTCCTGAAAGGACTCAACTGAAAACATAGTCTGCATACTATAGCCTGAACCAGAATCAACTTCTTACAACGCGTATACGCGAGACTACGTAGGCAACACGTAAGAAGTTTAAAATTCACTTTTTGAATGTACGGTTTGAATGATACGACCTGTATAATATAATAGCTCCTATGTAAAATAAAATAATTTTTATCATAAGTCGTTTGCTACTTCTTGACCTCCGTCATTGTCACGATAAGCAAATTATTTTGAGACACCTAAAACGTCGAGTGTTTTTGGTGCTCAAAAAAGCGATTATGCGAACACAATTGATAGACACTTAACCGGTAAATTGCGGAGTGCAAATTATTACTATTTTTTTGTTTGGTTTCCATTAAGGCGATATGATCTTCGTGCATCTGGGATTCAATATATGTGTAATTATGTATACCGCCTTTGTCTGGCTTGATTAAATACAAGATTGTTTGTGAACTAGGACAACATTGTTACTAAAATGCCTCCGGCAGGCGTGTATACATATTTGTCATATAACACAGTCCCTCACTCATGGGAAATACGATTTAGGTGAATCATATATGAAAACAGAAACAGCGAAATGAACAGAGCGAGATGTGTAATTTCTGGCTTATTCAACTGATCTGGATACGCCAATATTACGATAATATTTGCTCATTTGCTTTTAGAGTATAAGTTTTTCCATGTAAGTTTGGAATTTTGAGTATAAAAAAGATTATATTTGACTTATTGATGAAGAATGGAATTGTCAAAAGAAAATATATCCGATCCTAATAGTGCGATAAGTTTTATGAATCGTTCATTTTGTGCACCGATGGATCAAAATGAGATAGTGGCACAGGCATTGTGATGTATGGACCTAAAATGGGGATCTCTCAAGCTCTGGAAAGTGAGCACTGGCTGTCTACATCACCACGGACAGCCAGGCTTCACTGAGATTACTGGTACAGTAAATATAGCATTTATTTTTCAAAAGAAGACTTACAGAAATTTGACTGGATAAATCGATAAGGGGATATAAAAATATGTTAATGCCAGATTTCTCCCTGGTTTTGAGAAAATTCAATAACATTTAGAAATAAGTTTTTTTCAGAATCCATGGGTTTAAAGAAAAGTTTATTTATCAAAGAATGTGGAGGACATTGTTATCTACATTTTATCTCATTGAATCGAAGTCGCCCGACTTGAAATACAGAAACTAGGTGGCGCTAAAGTATCAAAAAAGTTTTTTGGCATTTTCGTTAAAAATGAATAATTTTTTCGTAATGATATAAATAGGAAAGTTGCTCGTCACAAATTATCTACATTTTTGTATGAACAATTTTTTTGTGAAACTTACCGTTATCGTGCAGGAATATGTCAAAGTTAAAAATTGGTACATTGTGGGCCTCGCCGATGCGTTTATTCCATACACCGACCGCCGAAAGTGAAAAGAACCGTTACGAGAACGTGCCTACTATGCTGCGCTGCATCGTTTCGCTTACAGCTGGGTAACGGTGAGTTCTACAAAAAAACTGTTCAAAGAAAAAATGTAGATAACTTTTTGACGAACAACTTTCTCATTTATTACTGCAAAAAAATCATTTATTTTCAACGGAATGCCAAAAAATGATACTTTAGCGCACCTTCTTTTTGTATTTCAAGTCAGACGACTTCGTTCCAATGAGATAAAATGTTGATAACAATGTCCTGTACATTTTTTATGTTATACTCAGACTAAAAAATTTGAGATGGTTTCACCTACCTATACCAGACAGCTCGTGAAGCTATCACAAGCTTTGCTTCGGTAATGGTGGGGCTTCTTACAGGCTACATTTATTACAAATATAATTTGTACCGTATAGGAAAGTCAGCTGATGAGATTTGCAGCCTCTGTGGATCAGGAGCTGAACACATGGTATAGAAGTGTCTAAAGATGGCTGGCCTAACCTAAGAACAATTCATATGAAGAAACCCGTCTGGAAAAATCAAGAGGTAACGGCCTGGGCTTCATGGCGGTTGGCGCTTTTATCTACGCCATTGTCGCCTTCCATGGGTTTTCATAACAGAGTTGGACAGAGAACAAAATTTCTAAATGGTCTCAGTTGCCGAAGGGCTAACCTTGCCATAACGACCCCAATTCTAAAAATAAAAATATATCCGACCATCCATTTCTAAATTCACAATGTAATAAGATAGAGAATTGAAATCATCAGGGAAAGTTTAAGGTGGGGTTCGAAATATGACAGTAGAGCTCGTTAATGAGCCGAATAGTTTTTAGTTTACAATTTGCAAGTTTATTTTAAGGACAGAAAGCGGAACACGGCTAATGTTTGTAATGAATTTTTTAGCCGTCACACACATAATTATAATAATGTCAGTTCACTATTAATCAATATATCTAATTTACTCAGTTTGCTGCTCCGAAGTACTATATTACCGATTGGTTTGAATTTTGAATGAATCAAACGTTTACACTAGATACATAGTAATTGAAAATGAGGTCATTATTCGAAATATGGTTAAGTATCAGAATGTTATATAGTATGAAATCAATCAGTTTCCTGAATCCATTCTTCGTTTATTATGCACGCAAGTCCGATAATCAATTTCAATCCAAAATAGGGCTTTATCCAGCGCATCATTAATTTCTGTCCTATTATGATAATTATTCAACTGTCATAATTTGTTATTGATGGTGAAATTCACCTGGTTTGAGTTGTTACGGCAACACTGAATGCTTTCGATTCGGAATGGGCGTATGGTGAATCGAAAAAGTTTTTGATACTTTTATAAGGTAAATGTACCAATTATCGACAGTGCCCCAATTATCGACACTTTTCATTTCTTTTCCATTTATTAAGGTTTCGGGACCAGCCATAGAATTATTTTCTTCGCGAATATGTAACTTATAGTTTTCTCAGCATATCTGAATATTATCCCGATTTTTTCTGAGTATCCTCAGTGCAAAATGAGCCCTCATTCAGTTGAGTTTCAGCCTCAACCGAGTTCACAGCCTATTTGTTACCAATTCAGTAAGAAAAGCCTCCTCATCATATCCAAGCAAACTCGCAAGATTCAAGTGATATAAGTTTTTTGTACATTAACACACTTTCATATGGTTTGATGATTTCAGTTTACCAATGAAATAAATTTTTCTGTGATATTTTCATTAAAAAAAGGGTGTCGATAATAGGTACATCTAAAACACGACCATCCCCATTCATCGACACAAGTGTCGGTAATTGGGTAAAGTGTGGTGTTATTTGAAATACTTCCTGGAGCTTATATACTTGTTTTTTCGGAACAAAAGTACCTTTATTGTATGCGATTCAATCATTATTTATTATGTACCAATTATCGACATAATGATTTTCTTCAAATTTTCCAAATAGAAAGTGAAATATTTCAATGTCGATAATAGGTTCAATTCTATGTCGAATAATGGTTAAATTTTTGCCGATCATAGGGCACCTCGACATGACGTTTCAATGTATTTTTTGTGGAATTGGTGAGCCCTATCAACAATTTATTTTCAACATTTTGACCGAAAATGATCAAAGTTTCAGTCCAAACAAACCGACACCAAATGATGATAAACTCGTATGATATTATTTCATACTCGATGACGAGTGCATTACATTATCGTTTATTGGTTTCATTAATTTTTCAGTCTATTCCGAAAAAAAAATGTCACGGATGTGAAAAACGTAATGCCTGCTCTAAGAACTTCCAAACAATTCGATGTTACCAGAACCACATTATGAAAGGCAGATAGGTTCTGAGACTGTTTTAACCAAAGAGGAGGATGAACTATTGCTGGTGAAATGGATGTTTCACGTCGCGAAATGTGGATCTTTCATGACTAAAGCTACTTCGTTAAGAAAATAGGTGAAAATCCACTAAGAAACTGCCAAATTCAACCACTCTGACTTGAAATTTTTAATCTCTTCTCAATTTTCACAGAGCACTTTGAATGAGTTTAGCGTACACCAAATTTTAAAACGATAGCAATAATCAATTTCAAAACATAAAGAAAAAATTTTTTTGAATTTTGATATCCGGTCTCTCGGTAACGATGCCATTTCGGACCCATGTTTGTATAAACTTTTCTTCTTAAAAGAAGTTGAGAAGTCCCCTTTGGCATTTGGCACGTTATTCTGGAACACCCTGTATATGTTATTCTATCAGATTTCATGATTTCATTAATTGAATCTATCGATCCGGTTGAATATTTATTTTTGTCTTATCCATACAACTCTTTATTCTTCTTGATTTCACAGTGTCGATAATTGGTTCTCATGTGTGTCGATAATTGGTAATTTCAATTCCTGAGCTGTCGATAATTGGGACATCTGACTTTCAACTTGATTTGAATTTTTTTTAAATATCAAAACTTTCTGTTAACGATTTCGTGTTTGTTTTTTGAAGTTAAAGGTACAATGAGTGTAAAACTGGCTTTTATGTGTGAAAAAACATTTGTTGACTATCCGAAAAACTTTGTACATTCCCAAGTTTCCACTATAGTGTCGATAATTGGTACATTTACCTTAATTGAGT
Organism: Propylea japonica; assembly: GCA_013421045.1. Taxonomy (NCBI): domain Eukaryota; kingdom Metazoa; phylum Arthropoda; class Insecta; order Coleoptera; family Coccinellidae; genus Propylea; species Propylea japonica. Next base: position 26,046,537 of record CM024239.1, read on the forward strand.
TATGGGAATTAGCATGCGGGTTCTTAGGGTCGAATATAATGACCACAATTGTGATTGATGGACTTTGTTTGACGTAAGCATCCGAAATATTCATTACTATACAACAGGTTCATGATGAACAATTGAAACGTCTGACATTGATTGCTTTTAGGAATTGAAATTCAATGTTGTCAAAAATATAGTAACATGAGTAAAGTGACAATTCATTCTTGATTATGCGGGGATAATAGTATTTGGTTCATTGTATTCAATTCTGCGAAATGACATCTCCAAGAACAAGCTTTTCAATTGTCATATCTGATTTTAAAATACCTGAAAAAAAACAGTGTCCTGGGGCTAAACAGTATTGGAATGGGGTGGGCGGTATGTGGTTGAAGGCTGGAACAAGAATGTTGAATGCATAAAGGAAAATCATGAAATCAAGAGTTCTCCTGAGATTTACATTTGAATGATCGTTTTCCCAACATCACGAGTGTGAAGAACCGTTCACTGAAATTATGGCTGATTTCAATACAAATTGATTTGGTTGATGTCGACAACATGACATATAGAAATAACAGCTGAACACGAAATTTTAGTTGACTTGATATACAGTTTGTCGCGAGAAAAACGCGACAAACGGATACCATGAATCAAGTACATCAACGAGGACTCTCAACAAGAGGTTTCAATCGTTTGAGGGCCTTCGTTTTGGATATACAGGTTGATATTCATCTTATGGCTGAAAATTCAAAGTTCAATAACTCGTAAACTATTCGCTCGAATGATTTCAAATTGGGAAGTTTTGTCACCCATCACGATTGATATCTTTAATATTTCAGAAATTGAATCAATCAGATCTGGACTAGCAAAATTTCAGACGTTCTCTTTTTCGTTGATATTGGATCACCCTGTACGTGAACATTATGTTTTTTTTATTTTCGTAACCACAAAAAATCGATTAAAAAGATATTATGATTCTATAATTCTGCTGTTCTTATATGCTATACTATTTTACGTTTTGTTATTTTCTGTAGTCGATCTCACCCATGGTCGGTCTAACCCGGACATGCAGGTGAGATAGACCTGTTGCAATGTTTAAACTTTTAAGTCAAAAATAAGATGTATGTTCCTATCATATCATATTTTGTAATTTATTATACTACCTCAACCCTTTGGCTAATGTTTCAACAGTTAAGAAAATATATATTTCAGGAAAACAAAAATTACATTGTTATTCTCAAAATGAGGTCGGTCTCTCCCGGACTCACCCTATCGTGTCCTCGAATTCATTCCATTGATATTGTGTTTGGGGGTGTATGTTCTGTCATTGATCTGAAGTACAGCTCTGACAGGCTGCTTGCACCGCAGTCGTTTTATTGACTGCGTACAGCAACTTCTGCAAACTAATGAGATGTTACGACATCTATGGAGGGTATCATAATCTTTACTCATAATTTTTTGAAACATTTTGTTCGATATGTAGGCGACAAGATAAGTGGTAACCGTTAAATTTTCTTCACTATTAATTGCCGATATTTATAAAAGCCTCAGGCCGGGCTTTAGAAAACTCCAATCACGTTGGTTAATGAAATGTCATCACATCTGTGTGAATTTCAGTTAATTTTTGACTTAAACTATCGATTCAATTCAAATTCATTGATTTGATTGCTCAATCAAACCCACTGTTAGGCTTTATGTTTACTTCTTACTCTGAACCTATATTAAATTTAATTTCATCAAATTGAAGTACAATGTATTTCACCAAGCTATCTGTGACAGTAAAATTTATCAACATCGACGAGTAAATCATCCCCTAGAGATTCGACGAGTACGGGTCTCTTCACCCACAAGTATCCTACCCTTCGGTTGTAGATCCGGGGATTTAATCCCTGGATGTAATGACAACTTATCGTTCGCGGATGATTGAACTTTGAACAGAAAACGTGATCTGCAGTAGGAAATAATTCGCATTCGAGTCCGCGGATCAGATAGCATCATTATACCATTTTCCGATGCGGAAATACAGCTGACGCTATTTCCGGGAACACAATAAAGATTCAGTCGGTTACTATGAAGCAATCTACATACTGAAGTTGGTTCGAGAATCGATCCAGTCTGCCATTACGGGAATGGCGAATCTGAGAGCTCGATAGGTACGGAAAAACTACACAGATCGGCAAGTGCCGCAACCTTTATCGAATTCGATCTAATTTGGATCGCGTTTGGTTCCAACGACAAAACGAATTCAGATTATGTGTGTCGAGACAGACAGAACTGATCGAAATGTTTGCTTTTGGGACTGGAAATTGTTTCGACCAACAAATGGAATGTATATGAAAATCCTTATCGGATGAACGATAACTTGAAAAAACTTTAAGAAAAGCCCTGAGCAGGAGCTTTTGAGCGCTCGTTATTTGGTGGAGCAATAAGACTATTACCTCAAAATTTTATATGGGATTTGAGATTGATACCAAATATATAATAGCAGAATCTCAGCATAATCGGAATTATATTTTGGAAGTTATTCGAAAAATAAAATATGTAAAAAATAAATATTTAAAAAAATTAAATTCTATGGTTCTGATGATGCGATCCGCTCAATTTTTTGCCTGAACATTTAGTATAGTAGTTTTCATTTTCAAAATAAATTACACTCGAATCGGGTATTCTGTTATGGAAATATAAAGATTCTTTTTTCAATATTTCAATTGAATTTTCTATGGTTCTGTTAACACTTTGCCCTCATTTTGCAAGAAGACTCAGTATATCAATATTTATTCACAGAAAAAATTTTACTCCAATCAGATATCCTGTAATGGAAATATAAAGATTTTCCTTTCCAATATTTCAATTATTTCAAATGAGTTTTCTATGGTTCTGTTGAAACTATGTCCACGAAATTTTGGATGAACATTCAGAATACCTATTGATCTCCATTCACAAAAAAAGTTTCACTCGAATCGGATATGTTTTAATGGGATTATAAATTCTCTTTTCTCAATATTCCAATTGAATTTTTCATGGTTCTCTTCACACTATGGCCACAAAATTTTGCATGAGGCTTCTTATTAGCATCTTGAAATCGACCGTAACATTTCATTTCGACGCTTCAAATGGGTTCAAATGGGTCAATTAACTTCAAAACAAACAAATCGTTTAATAGATTTCATTCCTAACGAAAGGATTAATAATTATCCAGATACAGTTTTGTTTAGCAGAAACAAGCTTCAAGTGAGACAATCATTGCTAAAATTGGCCAAGTGGGTTAAAGAAAACAAATACCAGCTTCGTCGATATTCTGTCCGTTCATTAAATTTTGCCGGTATTGAAAAATTTATAGAAAAAAAATCATGAGTTGATTTATGGTTTATCTTTTACTTTATCGACTTGCTTTATGTATAGTCAAAATTTCACCTTTTTATGGTGGTTGAGCCAACCTATATGAAATTTCGAGCTAACTAATGAACTTAACTGAACTATTCAGACCTTGCATCTACTCTGAATATTTCAAGCATCTACCGTCTATTTCAGGAGAGTATGAAGTGAAGGAAGCTCTTAGCCCCTTCTATCGTGAACGAGGCGGAGTATCTTTCTTTAACAGTCCAATATACCTCCTATACATTCCGATCGCGTGCGAATATGAACGACAGCTAACGAATGTTCTATGGAGAAGGAGGGGCTAAAGTTTCACACACTTCATATATAGCTTCATCCGTTTGGAAGTTATAGTACTTAGGGCCGTAGTTTTTTATCACCTTAGTTCTTTATGATCAAGTTTCAAAGACTAAAATAGTTCAATAGGCACATCAAGTTTCTCTTTTCCTTCAAATGGTATCAAAATACGCCAATGATGTGTGATGTCCAAACATTTCTGATAAGTATGGTACCTACTAATTATAGATTCAAATATTGCGACAATGAGATTGGCTGATTATTCCATAAAATATACACGTCAGTTTCCGCTATATAAACTCGAAATGATTATTATTTGATCTGGATTGACTGAATTCAATAATATATCCGGCCCGCAGAGCCATTCATATTGAACGGCAAATTAAATATGACAGTCCGTGTTATTGAAATTCATGTATATTTATGGACTGCATGATAGTCTGAAATTGACAGCTATAATTCCTGCAGTGTCGATTTCGTAACGAATCGCCAGATCCTGATCTGAAAATAGATTTCGCTATTTTATGTTCATATCACACAAGTTTTTACATTCACTGATATAAATCGGGGATTTAATTCTCTGTATAACGGCATGAATAATTTACTAGTTGGGTAGTGTTATATATTGATGAGTTCTGTTTGATGCAAGGCAATGAAAGTTTTGATGGGTACTGGAATTCGAGCAACAAATGAAGTTTTCATTTATTTCTCTATTTCGACATATCAACAATTTTATGGTTTGCAGAGAATTATAATAAAAATTGTTTGGTGCGTTAGTGCCAGTATTTCACGAATGACATAATACAGTTGTCGGTTTGTGTCCGTTCGAATGAATATGAGCTTGTTTGTATGCATTCGAATATCATTTGAAGTTAAAAAGTGCGTCTGATCGACTCAGAACTCTTTCTTAATTGAATGATTGCTCCGTTAGTTCACTATTCCCTGTGGAACACCCTGTGCTTGCTGAACGATATGTTCTTCCATCAATAGATACGATCAGTAGATACGATCTGAGAATAGCTTTATTATTACTAAGCAATACCACATGTGCAACAGAGTCAAAAGCTTTGATGAAATCGATGAATATATCCAAGGGAAGAGACTGGAAATAGAAAATGATATTCTTAGGGAGTATTGGTCCCCTTTGAACATTACATTTTGTGAATTTTAATAATTTGCCGCACAGTATTTTTTCGCGAATCTTTGAGAAATTAGTCAAGATAATAGGGCAATAATTTTTCAGTACGCTAGGATCGCCTGTTTTATACGTGGATGAGAGCTATAGTGATTGACACCTTGCATGGATACATTCAGAAGGCGAATTCGGTTCCTAATTTTACTGCAACACTAATAAGATTAGGCAGCTGAATTATGAGGCTGGAATTATCAATGTCAAAGACTAATAGAGATAAATATATAGAGAGCTTGGTAAATGTATTGAGTTTGCAAAGAAATCAGCAAATGAAAATAATCCAAAGCCAACTGCGCTGTTACAATCATTTATAGACACCCTGTATTTATTCATTACATAAATCACAATTCTGTAGCTGAATACGAAGCTACAGGGTCGGTTGCAGAAATGGAACCGACCATGAACAATCATCCTCCAAATTCTACTGATCTCAACAGTACTGGCCACAGTACTACAATGGACTCTCAGCAGTCTCAGTTATCTCAACCAACGACCTATTCATCTAAAGTCAGCCAAATTCAATTCCCAACAAGAAAACAAGCAATAGTTTTCAATGCTGTTGAAAATGTTCCAACATTTGAGTACACACTAGCAGTAGGAAAACTAATGGGCCCAAGCAACATCAGGTATGCTTCAAAAATATCGAATAATAGAGTTTGAATTTAACTTTCGAGCGTTGAATCAGTAGATAAGTTCATGTCTGCTCATGGATCAATCAAAATCTCCAACCAGATAATCCCAGCTAGAAGATTAATAACCCCTTCAATGAGACTTGTACTATCTAATGTATCCCCATCAATTCCACATACTATCTTGGAGAAACAATTACAATCTGTTGGAATAAACATTATTTCTCCAATGAACTTTGTGAAAATGAATATTCCTGACCCTGAATACTCGCATGTCATGAGTTTTCGAAGATATGTTTTTATAAATCCTCAAACACCAGAAAGCATTCCTGAAAGTATTGTAGTGGAATTCGAGGAGACTCAATATCGTATATTCCTATCTTCTGACGATGCTTCCTGCTTCATATGCAAAAGAAAAGGACATCTTGCATCAAGACACCCCCAAAAAAGTAGTTCTCCTGCTATTTGAACTCCAACATTACATAACACAAGAGATGAAGCGGAGGCATCACATATGGAAGTATTTATACCTCCAAAAGAAACTCTACCATTGCAAAAACGTTCAATTTTCGAAACTCTAACTCCCAGCCCTGAAAATGAATCACCAGAAAAAAATTTTTGTTAAACCTAAACTCCCAAAACAACCAAAGGCCGAAGTTTCCATAAGTTCAACGAAAGGTCCCCAACTAGACGAAGTACTGAAACCCTTGAAGGAAGTAATAAATAATGGATCATATATTTTGACATACGAACAACTCTTGAATTTCTTCGATAATTCGCAAAAGCACAGATATATTGAGCGTGGCAAAGAGGTACACAGACGATATAGGAGAACTCATACAATGCTAACTCTTATTTATCCGTATATAAAGGATAAATCAATGAAATCTAGATGTACTAAGATACGTAACAAGCTAATCAAACAACTAGTAACTCCCGACCGTAATACAACGTCTGATTCTGAAAGCGACATTTCACTCACGCAATAAAAATGGCTACTATACTACAGTGGAATATAAACGGATACTACGCTCACCTAGTGTTGCGGTAACTCTTTATGTGGAGAGAATTTAGTGGACTGTATTAATCAAAAATCATAGGTGTTGTAAAAATAAAGTAAAATGCACCAGACTCACCAACAGTATTCTTCGACCAATCTTCTGGAGAGTACTCTCGGACGGGGTCGGTGATCTTCAATTCTTCAATAATAGTGTCTCTTTCACAAAATAATAGCGTAGTTCACTTAAAATAGCGGAACACAAGGTTCTATCTCAAAATAAGAGAAAATATAATAGCGGAAATACAATTTAGAAAATTAGCGGTAGCGATAAGAAACACTCGGAGGTTGTTCTTAGACTCTTACATATTGTTCAAATTTCTTGAATTGCGCAGGCACCAGATATCAGTTCCAGGTAACTGATATAATATACAGGCTGTCCAGTGCATATACTGTTGAAATGGAATTGAAATGAAAACTATTGAATTTAGAAACAAAAAAATAGATATTACTACAACATTTCCTGCCCCCCAAAAATGCCATAGCATTTTCAAAAGAGCTTGAATAAAAATAGAAAAAATAATGAATATTATGAAATTGCGCAAACTATCATGCAGAAAACCTATAATAACAAAGAATATGAGCAAAATAAAAAAGATTATTCCTCATTGCTTTTTATTGGTAACGCAAAAATAAGATTTTGCGTTTTTTGTTTGTTTTGGGTGTAATCGTACGTAAATGGCCAGCGTAATCACAACCGATATGTAAAAGGCCATTATTGTTGAGAACTTTGAATGGATAATTTGCCCAGAGGGGCTGATAGACTTTGGGTTTTTTTGAAAACATAACAAAAACAATTTCAACAACTGCTTAACAAACAGAAAAATACAGCTGGTTTGTTACCTGAAAATTCATTCAGGAAGGAAACAATTTTGGTATATTTCGCTAGCGTTTTGCAATGCTAGGCGACATTCAAGTGAACGCAGAAGATCCCATTGTTTCTGATCCCATAAGAGAGATTACGAAAAAATCTCATGACATAGACAAAAATACGTAGTACTGTCGGAAAATTTGAATATTTTTCCGAAAATTCAAGAAAGTGTTTAATTTTAGGGCTTGCGAAAAAAGTTATTGTCCTTTCTTCGCACATTTTATATTTGACACAAAATTTTCAGAGAATTCATCTAGTTTAATTCTCAATTGAGATCGATCGCTATAAAGAAATTTCAGATCTCTCAGCCAAAACGCCTTGTCGACTATAACTGAAAGAAAAAGACCTAGACTACGGAGGTCTGCGGGATTAACTTCCGAACTTATGCAACTCCATTGAAGGCGTGGAATTTTCTCTTTCACACAATATGCAACTCTGCTAACCACAAAATGTTCCAACAAAAGGAAAGTGATCAAAGCCATGCCAAAACTACCTGTAAATCCGACCAGGCTTGAATGGTTGCGAAGGCATATTCATCAGAAAAAGTTTCAATACTAATAAAAGTTTTGTTAGCAAAACTGAATTACACAATGCTAAGCGCGATATGAATATTTCCTTGAGAGGTGCAATTTTACGTTAAGCAAAAATGAAATTTATATAAATGTTGTCATGGAGATTCGCAGTTTTAAATACAAAACAGCACAATCCCTCTTTTCAGAGCTATCACAAAACCCGTATAACTCCAATCTAGAATTGATTGAGCATTTCAAATGCCTTGGTTTTTCAACTTGCGAAAGATATTTAATTTGTGAAACAAACCGATTCCAAATACGTAAAATTTCGTCACATCAGAAGAGAAATTAAAATGTTCTATGCTACTCACGGAAGCAGGAATAGTTTCCAACAGAATTTGGTTGTTACCTGACCATTTCCTCAATTGAAAACTCTCTTTTCAAATGAACTAATCAACTGGTCCAGTACCATTTTAGCTTCTTTAAGTGAGGAAACACCAGAAATAACATCGTCAATATAAGTATATTCAAACAGAACTTTCGTTGTCAAACGATAAGCGTTACCTTCATCTTGCTCTAACTGTTTCAAAAATCGCGAAGCTACAAATGGAGCAGATGAAATTTCACATGTAACAGTCCTCAATCGGTACATGTTCAAATAATCATCAGGAGAAAATCTCCAAAATATTCTTGACTTTCGCGATGATCAGAATTGAGCCAAATCATTCTAAACATTTGCTCAATGTCTGCACAAAATACATATGGATGTAGATGGAACTTCAAAAGAATAGATACAAAATCAGTTTGTAGCTTTGAACCAGTCAATAAACAATCATGGATTGAAAAATCTGATGGAGCTTCAGCGATCGCGTTGAAAATCACTCGCAATTTCGTGTGCGAACTTAAAGGTTTCAGAAAACAATGGTTTATGAGGTTATAAGGATTTCATCTAAAGAATTATATGGAACAATCTCCATATGTCCGCAATCAAGATATTCGGGAATAAAAGCAGAGCAATCGTTATGGAGAAAGGAACTTTCATAAGTCGACGCTCTAATGAAACGAATCGCTTGGAAGCTTGGGAATAGATTCGGTTCCCAAAAACGTTTCACAATTTCAGGATGTGATATGTCGCTTTCTTGACAATGGATGTCGCAAAAAAATGAGGCAGTACTGTTTTGAGAGGGGTCTGATCCACCTCCCATAAGTATATACCAAAAATAGAATTGAATGCGTTAATACCATTAATACCAGTGACGTGACCACTGAGCAAAATTTTCGAAAACATATCAGCTCCAAATAAGATATCAACATGTCCAGGAGTATGAAAAGTAGCGTCAGCTAATTTCAAATTTTTGAACTCATCACCAACGGAAGCGGGCACAGGCGTAGTCGGTAATTTTTCAGTTATTTGATCAATTATAGATGCGTTTGAATACAAAACTGGGGATGATTGTCCGACTGGTTTCACAGTGAGAGAAACTAAACCTCTACTGATACACGATTTCGACGAGTTCAATCCTGTAACCTCAAGAAAAACATTTTCAGATTTTAAACCCAAACGTGACGCTGATTTCTTTGTTATAAACGAAGTCATACTACCAGAATCAATAAGACAACGTAATTTATGGAAAGTCCCATTTGAATCGGACACTTCAACTAAAGCAGTGGCTAAGAGAACAAAAGAAGTTTTTTCAGAATTAAGAACTCCAGCTCCTGCAAAGTTCAAACAGATTGCGGTTCAGAACTAGTTGTGGTAGCGTTTTCGTAACTGAGTTTCATTTTTATCTACTTTGAAATGTAGAAAGTATGATGTTTCAATGAACATTGACGGCAGGTAGACTTAGAGGCACAAGAACGGATATCATGAACATTTGATAGGCAATTGAAACATAAATGTAGTTTTTAGCCAAATTATAGCGTTCGAACGGTTTCATATCAAGAAAAGTTTTACACTTGAATATAGAGTGGTCATTTTTGCAAACGACGCATTTCGATGAACTAGAACTGTTCGAGTTTGTCGATTTTTCAAAAAGAAATTTTTGGTATAAGGTTTTCTACCAACTGAATTATACCGCTAGTAGAAGATTGATCATTATTAATCATTTCGGAAGCAATACATTCACGTTCCAAAAATGTCGTGAGATCTTTATATTCGGGAATCTCAGATGAACCAAAAGCATGTTCAAATCGGGAGATTATATCATCATCTAACCGATCATATAACATCATTAGTAAAATAAAGTCCCATTCATCAGTGGGAAATTGTAAATTTCTCAAAGCAGAAATATTTTCTTGAATGTATCTAATAAGTTTCGGAGGCGTTCGGCACCTTCGATTTAATTTTAACTGTACCTTCAATGCGACGCCAATGACATTTAGCGAGCCAACGCTTATTGTTGTAACGTTGATATAAGGTATCATAAGCCGTTTGGTAATTTCTACCACAGAATTCATAATTTTGAATTAGTTTTAAAGGCGGTCCATCGAGGGTTGAAACCAGATAACTAATTTTTTCATCATTACTAAGCGATGTATTATTGTGTACAAGTGAATTGAATAAACCTATAAAGAAGGAAATTGCGTACAGTCACCTGTAAAACGTTTCAATTCTAATTTAGGCAACTTCACATTTGCATTATATTTCGAACAAGAGAGGTGAAGAATTCGAATTTTCTGATTTCTTAAAATCATCGAGAATTAAAGTTTCATAGATAGCTTTATTTCGTAATAATCGGCCAAAAAACCATCTCTTATGGTTTCTTCTAAACTCAAATCAGAGTCTTCCTCTTGAAGAACTGAATCTACAACAATTACTGTTGTTTTTCAAATTCGTCCCTAATCCTTTCAATATCCGAAAATCTAGCTTTGAAAATTTTGAATTATTCATATCAGATTCTGCTTGTTTGGCGAAATTACTCAAGAGTTGAATTTCCGAAACAGCAGTGTTGCGATACGCACGGGCTCGTTTTATTTTGGTAGCCATAATGTACTAGGAAAACGAAAATAAATTCAATAAATTAATCGAACGTTGTAAACTCGATTATCGACCGTATCAACACTCCTATCGAATGCAGTCAGTAAACGAGTTTACTGGGGAGATGGTAGCGTACGAACAAAAAATTATCGCATGTAACAAGAAACTGAAACGATACAATAATATCGGAGATAAGAGGAATAATAAGATGATGAGAATAAAAACTCACTATAATTAATAATTAACAATTCTGCATGTAATTTGCGAAACTTCAATTATCAAGCAATAAAACCAAATATGAAAAAAAAACAATTCAATATTCGGCTCCTGAAGGTCCAAAATGTTGCGGTAACTCTTTAAGTGGAGAGAATTTAGTGGACTGTATTAATCAAAAATCATAGGTGTTGTAAAAATAAAGTAAAATGCACCAGACTCACCAAACAGTATTCTTCGACCAATCTTCTGGAGAGTACTCTCGGACGGGGTCGATGATCTTCAATTCTTCAATAATAGTGTCTTTCACAAAATAATAGCGTAGTTCACTTAAAATAGTGGAACACAAGGTTCTATCTCAAAATAAGAGAAAATATATAATAGCGGAAAATACAATTTAGAAAATTAGCGGTAGCGATAAGAAACACTCGGAGGTTGTTCTTAGACTCTTACATATTGTTCAAATTTCTTGAATTGCGCAGGCACACAGATATCAGTTCCAGGTAACTGATATAATATACAGGCTGTCCAGTGCATATACTGTTGAAATGGAATTGAAATGAAAACTATGAATTTAGAAACAAAAAAATAGATATTACTACAACACCTAGAAATGCTCAAAGTACCCTTAAGTGAAACAGATCTAAAGTTATATGTT
>CM024239.1:26058399-26109858 GCA_013421045.1 Propylea japonica
AAAATAACTCTACTGCAACTTTTTTTCATATTTTTTTGCGTATAGCGCTCAAAGAACATGAAAACCTGATTTCATATGAACTGCGAGCCTAATGATCAACTCTAACGTGATTCTTCCGGTCTAGTCCGGAAGTACGCACTTTCCAGACTATGTCGGAAAAATGCTACTTTCACAGAGGAAAAGCTTCCGGAAAATGAGTACATCAATAAAAATCTCAATTTTTGCAATTGTATGGAATGGTGATTGAAAGAACAATTAGTGTTAGCAATAAAAAACTGCTTAATAATATTACCATTGTTCGAAAAAATCATGATCTCGATCAAAAACTTTATCGTATTAAAATTACAATTCCGTAATTTATAATACAACCTAACAGCTCCTCCTAGTCGTATATAACATGAAAACTGACAAATATAAAATAATAAACTATTCGATCAAATTACCATATGAAACTCATAAGTCATAATTAATTCTCTCCACAAATTCGTGAAAGCCATGAAAAATACATAATGGGCGCTTTTAATACACTATCTTTTGTACTATCATTTCTTCCTCTACATATTTCAGGAGCGAATTACTAATTAGAATCCAATTTGAATAATATCTGAGCTGGGCATCATCTCAACACGAGCATATTCATGAGTATACAATATTGCTCATCTACCTTCACTCGAAAATTTTGTATATTAAAAGTTTTGTGATGGGGAGATAATGGAAAAATATCAGATAAATTTCCGAAAATTGGGCACATTTTAGAATAAAGTAACTATAGATCAACTTTCCACCTGTTCAGTCCCATCCTCGCGGAAGTATTTATTCAGAAAAGAGTTCAGAATTATCTTCAATTGAAGTGAAAATCCATATCTGTAATATTAACCGATTTTAAAATATATTTTTCACAATATACCCTCGCAACGGGTAATTTTTAGTGTGAATTTTCGTCGTAAGTACCCAACAGCAAATTATTCTGGAATTTTTTTTTTAATGATTGAATGAAGTATATATATAGTCTATTGAAATATAATACTACAATTTTGTGTGGAATTTTCCTACCAAAATAACTTCATTTTCCAATTGTAATTCAGAAAAGTAAATTGAATTTCAGAAGATGTGAATTGTAATTCTAAATTCAGAATAGTGAATTGAATTCACAATAGGGAATTTGAATTTCAGAATATTGATATGTAATTCAGAAGAAGAACATTATAATTCAGAAAAAGGATTCATAGATTTGTCTCCTGCTACTCTTTGTAATACTTTTTTTGAAATCGAATTCATAAGTTCTGACTTACAATTTCCTTTTTCTGAAATCAATTGCCGTTTCTGAATTACAACTTTGTTTTTTGAATTTCATTTCATTCCTCTGAAATTAAATTTAACTGTTCTGCATTTCAGTTCTGTTTTCTGAATTACATGTACCTATTCTGAAATCAAGTACTTTCGTTTTCTGAAATTGAACTCTGATTTTCTGAATTACAGACTCTAAGGTGTAGAGGTCAAATAAAATCTGAGGGAATTTTGCACTCACGAATATTTTCAGTAAATTTTCAAAATATTCATGAGCTCGAAAGAATTTCCGGAAATAATTTGACCTCTAGTGGAATTACTAGTGAAAACTCGATTATAACTTGGTTTACATTCACAATTTTCTAGCCTCTTATTAAGTTTTTCGGTCTCTCGAAATTTTATTGGGCGAAAATATGATTTCTGTTAATAAAACTGATGCAAGTTCAAATTAATTAATTTAATAATGTATCAGGTTATAAAAAGCTTTAACGACTATTTAATTAGCTTCAAATTGTTGAGAACGTTCTGAGAACTAGGTTTAGAGCAGATGTTAAGTTTAAAAACGGCTGAAAGCATTCACAGATGATTATAATAAAATAAGATATTATAAAGATATTAAAATATACTGTGGGTGACAGTTGTTGAACACGAATAATACGAAGGCACTAACTCACGCCTAAGGTAGTAAAAACTAACCAAGTGTGCACTGAATTCACTGTACAGTTAGTTTATTTATGATGTTCGAAATTTCATTCTAATGCAAATTGGTGATGGAACTAGGAAACCAAAATGTCGTATTATTATAATTTATTATATTATGTCGAATTTCATCGAAATCAGTGAGAGGAATTCTTGTTTTTTCTGCTATACCTACCAGTGCCCTTGCATATTTTGAAATGCACCTTTTTCATATGAAAATTATTCAGCTCTTATGATAATAACATAGAATTGGAGTATACATAGGGTAAATGCTATATCGTGATTGACACCTTAAGGGCTTGGATACTTTCAGTAGGCACCATGGTTATCATTACGGAACTATAGTTGAATGTTGCTGTTATGGTATTACCTTCAAACTTTCAATAATATCGATTGAATATTCGAGGAGACACCAATTTCGTCGAAATTACATATTTGATAGTCATTGACATACTTGATAGTGATTGACACTTGACACTTAGTATGATAGTCATTGATATAATATTACCTCACTCTTTAATCAATTTTGGTATGGTATCATCCTTCTTCCTCCCACTCATAATCTTCATTAAATGGGTGAATGGAATATTCATACTAAAAATACTAGAGGAATAAAAATTTTCGACAATTTCATCCATATAAATAACTAAGAAACAAAAAGTATTAGTGATATTCACATACAGGTTCGGAAATTCAGCATCTGAAATATACGATATACAATGCATCAGACAGAGAATTCTTCCTTCCAGTTGCACAAATGAATAGTCGAGACAATCACGTGCTGTAACACACTGGATTCCGTTGTCTTACTTCAATATTCTAGTCTTGTCTCTCTCTTATCGTTTAGAGGAGCGTAATTCTTTAGTATGGTAGGCAACAGTAAATACTTGAATCGAGTATTACGGGGCAGCCTGACAAATTAAAAATTCTGTACCTGTAGTGCTGGTTCACTACCATACTGCGATAATAGAGAGAAAAGACTAGATTATGCAATAAGACAGTTGAATTCATTCAGTTATCGCACTCGAATATCTCGCCTATTCATCTGTGCAACTGGAGGGAAGAATTCTCTGTCTGACGCATTGTATATCGTATGTTTTCGATGTGAATTCCAAATCTGTATACGAGTATACCGATGTAAAACTTTAGTATCTACTATCTAGGGTTTTTTCATCTGTCTCCACATATTTCATGAAAATTTATTTCTATTTGGGTCAAGTTCAATTTCGTCTGGTTATCATTATGACAACACTATTATTAGATATTTGGCGCGGGATTTTGCAGTTGTGTCAATAAGTGTACCTATATGTTAGAGTTTTCTTTGAGGACTGCACATAATTGCGTATATTTTTAAATTTGTTCTGTTTCATATTCGTTAGAAGTTTTCTATTGTTTGAAAGGTTCCGAGGAATATTTAATGTAAGTAAACCCTTCCATGATTTATACGGGGTCGTTATAAATGATGATGATGGTTGAGTTCGATATGAAATTTCCTTCGGATATTAGGGATTTGATATGAATTTATTCGAAATTTATATTAGAGCTGATGCAAAATTTTTCAGCTTGGTCTCCGTTTGGCGTATGAACGCTGTGAAGATGTAGCATGGTTTTCAAAACAGAAAAACATATAAATATTCGTGGTTTATTAATTTTAGTGATCACAAAGGAAAACTTATTGAATTGGTTCGTATATTCGAGGTCTCTGATTTTAGAAAACAATTTTTTGTGATTTCGAATGATATAGGTAGCACTCGTTTAGGTAGAAGCGCTTGAATTATTCGCCAAAATGTTCTTCAATCAAACAAGAAGCTGCATAATATCTTATTTAAACATACACAATTTATAACCCAGGAGAAAGTTTAGTTGCTGACACTTCAAAAATCTGTATTACCGCAAAATCTGTGCATTGATTCTAATCTCCCACATCAGTCCTAAATTTCGATTGGCCTTTGAGGAACTCTCCGAGGTTTTTTAAACTAAACTTGCGCATTCAATAATCTAGTTCATTTCAATTTCGTCTTCATATTTCATATTCCATATGACTGGTAGTTTTATACTTGGTTTAGATAAAGTATGAAACCAAATGAATAGGTACCTTTTAAACGAAAAGGAAGATATGTATGAAATTTTGCAGGTGAATTCCATGTCGCAAAATGAATCTGATCAATTTTTTGTTGATAAAATACTTCAGTTGAACTGGAAACAACTGTGATTGTTTTATTTCTACTTAATCACAAAAACTAAATATTCTTTACCTTTTACTATCCATCTTTAGTTCATTAGACCAACTAAGAGGATATCTTCGAGGTCCAAATGCATTCTACTGTTCTTGAAAACTTTCTTTTCTCTTAAACGACTTTCGGATATGTCAATCAGACCATTTTGAAGGTGCCTTTTATGTTATTGTATTGACTGTTCCAAAAATGTGAGTAATTATACTACTACGAGTTGTCCAAGTATATACCTTCTATTAGGCAAACATTTCCTTCGAACTTGAAACCGAAACACAGAAATCATTTAAAATGATTCAGTGAACAAATTTTATGATATCGTATTACTTGTACATATATAGGGCAAAAAAATCGATAATAAATAGTATGTATTCAAATTTTTCATAATGATTTGTATTGTATTATTTATTGGTCAAGAAAATCATTGAATGTTTCGCAAATAAATCTAATTATTCTAACGAAAAATTCTTCTGTAGTTCCATAGCATTGAAATTTTGCCAGATGACAAATCGCTAGATTCACTTCACTTAAATCCCACAAGCTCAAGATGCTTTGTGACATGATGCAACTAAACACAGGTAAAGAAATACAACTGGTTCACTTTCGAGTTAAGCTACATCCCAACATTCCCTTCAAACTGATAACTCTTAGATATTCTGGTGACGTTTTAAAAACAATAAAAATTTTGAGTTATAATGAAACGTAGGCTCAGGCGCCAGCTACCATGACGTAGGTACCTGGGATTTGAGCTGAATCCCCATGGAGTATTAATAGTTGGACAAGAATTTCAGATGACGAAAAATATTATGAATGGATTTGATTCTATGGTCTACACCCCCTCGGGTCACTCAGTTGGTTTCTTTAATGTTAATGACTGATCACGAGAATTCTGGATAATAATTAAATATTAAAATTTCCACACATGACTTTTGAAATGGGCTTTTTGGGTGGTATTATTATATCAAATAATATCATTGTTATGTCTCTTGCGCATTGAAACATGTGGGTTGACGAACACATTGATATTAGCAGAAGGCAAATTAAATAAAAATGTAACTGAATGTTTCGTAATTGAGAGGATAGACGACAAAAAGAGAAACACTATTCAGTATCAATTTATACGTTTAAGCTATTGCAATTATAGAAATTAATCTTAAATATCTCCACTCAAATAACTTTATAATGAAACTTTCAGCTTTTGTTTCCAGTGAAAATTTGTTGTATAATGAATTTTATCCACTATTTTATAAGCCATCCATATAAGACAAAATAATGAATTATTATTCATGCTGTCAGATGCTTCATAGATTCAGCTTTAATATAATATTCTTTGAATTGATATTTCTTCAGTATTCTAAAGTACTCCAACTAACAAATATGGGTATACCTTCAGATATCGATTGAAATATAATCTGGGAGGATTCTGCATTTCTAAAACACTTTTTAGGTCTCCTAGTCTCTGAAACAGAAATAATTAAAAAATTTCAATTAAGATGAAGTGCTCCTGCGAAAATCTTTGCACTTATTTGTCAGGAGCAAATTGGTTCTTAAAAAATTGTTGCCTAACCATAAAACTGAAAAAAAGAAATAAATGAAAGTATAATGTAACGTTTCGGTGTCTATATCAGACACCTTTTTCAGACAAACTTGTAAAATCTTCGGAATTGTGTTTTTTCATTTGCATCTTAATTAATTTTTTTTAATTTTTTCTGTTTCAGAGACTGGAAGTGAAAACCTAAAAAGATTTTTAGAAATGGGTATACCTTGTCAATCAAGAGCCCAATCTACTTTTATTGTATCAATTAAAGCAACTTTCATTACAAAATATTCAATGACAAGGTCTCCAAAAATTTCTCATGTGTCAACATGACTCATTCCACGCTTGTCATAGAAGGGTTTTGTCGCCCAATTTTAAAATCTTCAAGAAATATATTCAGTAGTCGTAGATAAAGTATAGTATGCTACTCGCGTATAATGGCTATTATTAACCACTAGCCTACGGCTCGTAGCCTAAACTCAACCTCGTGAATAATAGCTATCATTATACGCTCGTTGCATAATATTCTATTACTAAACTCCTTTTTTTGCACAGAAAAAAGCACCATTATTTTTTTTGAATAGCAGTTTATAGCAAAAAATTGTGATCAATTCAGAACGAAAATGAATTCTGAACTCATGGAAATGTATTTTCACTCCTATAACCAGAGGGGCCTATTGCACTTTTCATTTTTCAAATGAATAATTGCGCGAAACGCATACATAATTGAAAATGCAATGTGGAAACGCAAGTGCAAAGTGAACACTTCGCAGAAATTAAATCTTGGGAGAAATGTTGTAACATAATTAATTTTCAATTTGCAAATTTGTCAGGATGCAAAGTGCAAAGTGAAAACTTGCAAAGTATTCTGGTGCTATAGGCCCTTGGAGATAATTTTGAGCTATAATTTTTAAAATTTTTGTACATGTCAATAGAAATGAGAGCACAATAAGCTTCGATTACTATGAAAAGATTCGTGGTCATATCCAATTCTGTTCCTATAGGATTGCAGGAAAATTAATTGCCCCATCTATACCTTCCTTCGTAATCATAAACCACAGAAACGACCACAGCAAAGAAATTTCAAGAAAGATAAATGGAGATTACACGCTCCATCAACTAATTCCCATTCCACATCCAAACCGTTTTGTATTACTTATCAGCAATCTGTAATAACTCATTGTTCGACTAAATACAACAACAACTGGTTAATATCTCATACCGAGTCCATTCATAGAAAACAATGCGTCAGTCTGGCCCAGAATTCAAATGAACTATTCTCCTTCACGATTCGACTTAGACTTTGAGACAATGGCGTCATACATAAGCTACATAAACTAGAATTTTTCTGTGATCGTACTTCTATCGAACGAATAAGGTGATCTGAATACTGATCAGCAATTTATTGACTAATCCGAGCCTAATTATTGGGTAAGTGACTTACAGGTGATGGATTTTTATTGGTATTGCATTTGGATGAGACGGATTTATTAATGTTGTCTGAGGATTTACAAGCACGTAGGAATTGGACAGATTGTGTCAGGGTTGCCAACTGTGTGGTATTCTGGGTAGTTGTATCCCGAATGTGTGGTCCTTTTGGATAATTCACGGAAAGGATGAATATTCATCTCATCTGCCTTGGATGTGACTTCAATAAAAAATATGGATGATTATAAATTATTTACTCCATCTATGGAGTTACTTTGAGACTACAAGTGTGTCTTCATGATAATACATTGCGTTATATAGGATGGGGTACCCCATTCAATTCTAATCCATTATGGCATCATTGTCGTCCAAAAGCTTATAAAACAAATCAGGTTGGTAATAGCTCATTGAATAATTTTGGATTTGAGTAATTCATGTTGGAGTTGGAAAAAAACACAGAAAATATATTCAAATTTTGACTATTTGTTTTGTTTTGATTTGAGGGCTAATTGGACGGCGTTATGCAGCAAGCTACCATCTCTCAATAGTTACCAACTGAGATATCTAGCTCAGTTTTTATGAATTATTCAAATATCTTATGAGCTGCTCAGGAGTTTTTTGATAACTTTTTCGAATTATCGATTAGATTCTGTCATATCTCATGTGTTTCATTATTCATACATGTCAAAAGGCACAAATTCATCATTTTTGAGGGTTCGTAGAATTCTTTTCTAAGGCCTTTTCTGCAAATTCTCTTTCGGGATGACCACAGTGGTACTGAATCGATAAAGATTTTTTCAGTAGGTCTAACTCGATAAGATTTTTTTTAATGAAATTTTTTTATGAGATTGATAAGAATCATCAGCAAAATGGCTCTTCTTCATCAATTTCGATTGATTTTAATGCAACAAATCGATGGTATCTAAATCTATATTTTTCGATTGGTAATATTTTCACACAACACATTTTTAAAAGAATACGAAATGAAAATTAGGTAAGGTTATTATGTACGTATTCTGAAGAATCTCATACAACAAGATGCTGATAGCTACCAACTCACTTGAATACACTTGTATAACCAAATTATATCAAGTGAGATGGAAAGTTTCTGCAAACTGAAGAAATGATCAAAATGAAGATGTGGGTTAGCGTTTTATGAATTCAACGAGTAAAATATTCGATAACAATTATTCACATGCAACTCAATTTCAAGAATACTGTGAGTTGGAAGCTTTCTGCATAACACCGTCCAATTGGGCTCTCCTTCTACTTAAACGAGTGCTATCGTTTTGCCCAAATGTCTGTAATTTTCAAATTTCGAGCCGACAATGGTCTCAAACGTTAGGGTTAGACTGCCTGATGATGAATTCGTGGTCAAATTAAATTCTGTCCATGGGGCCGTCCGGTCGTTCGTCCGTCTGTTAGCACAATAACTTTCGAAGGGATTGTCCCAGAGACTTGATTTTTCAGGATGAGTTCAGGTCGGTTAAGTTTGTTAACCGTTAATCATAAAATATGGCGATTCAAAATTTTTGTTCCTCAATATCTCAGAAAATACAAACCAATCAGAATTAAATGTTACGGCTGAATGCAAAATTTTTTGGCTATAGTTTGAGTATAACCATAGAAAATTCAATTGGAATATTGAAAAAAATCTTTATATTTCCATAACAGAATAAATATCCAATTCGAGTGAAATTTATATTGAGAATGAAAACTACTACATTGAATGTTCATGCCATATTTCAAGGGGATTGTGTCATGAGAACCATAGAATTTAATTTTTGTAATTATGTATTTATTTTTCACATATTTCATTTTTTGATAGATTTCATTCATGTTGTTCAATTTTATTATTATTTAATTCTCATTTCGTTTTCTTTCTGTGTTGTCATTATTGATTTCGAATAAAGTTTAAATTATCAAATCTTTACAGTCGAAGTCTTCTTATCGCAGGAATAATATTTGAAGTCTGACCCAACAAATGATCGTATTTGGAGTTTTTATTTCAAGCTCTATCGAAATCTTCAAAAATATATATGGCGTAACTTACGAATGAAAAAATAATACAAAAATCTCATGTCTTATATGTGAAAAGTTTCCGCAATAATATTTTCACAGAAATGAATAATTTTCTTCAGAAGAAAAATGACAGCGAGAACCACCCAGTAACTATGAACTAACTACCTAGATATGCACGTGTCTCAAATGAAATTTTATTTTTTCATTTTCCATAAAAATTTGCTTCCGTACACCGATATCTTTGTTGTTCATTGGATTTTCCGTTCAAAAGTGTCTAATCAAATCAAATCAGGTGTAAAAAATGTTACCTACTTGCTTATTCGAAAAACAATATTCGGATTTTTTTATTTCTGATTTTTTCATATTGTGCAGAATCATTTTTTTACAACTTTGACCCCCAAATTTCATTCACTTCGTTATACATCGAAAGAAAAAATGAATAATTTCGAAAACGCATCCATTATTTCTGAGGAATCATTACGTTTTATGATCGCCGAAATCGTAATGGCGTAGCTGGTTATTTCGAGACATTCTTTTGTCTCAGGTTACATGAAAGGTAACTAAAACCAGGCGATTAGAACGATTTTTCAGCCTCCCGTTCAGCGGCATCATAAAATTTTCTTGAGTGTACGGTTTCAAAAGAATGCACGGGTTTTTCAATTAGAAGTCTACATGTCGTGCTCTGGATAGTAAAATTTCGGGAATAAATATTCGGTTTCGTCTGACGGCGCCAAAGGTCAGTTTACCTGACGTTTGGGCAACTGTTCAATGACGCAAAAAGCACTAGAAATTTTAAGGCAACTTACGTATTTGAATATGGCCTATGAGGAAAAGCGAGAGAAAAAGTGAAATATGAAGACTTCACATCATCAGTTCTTTGGAAGATTCATTCTACTTCATTAAAATAAACTAAACAATATAAAAATAAACGAATTGACGCAATCTTCCAAATTATTTCTCTGCTACAAATAAACAAAGGTTTAATGTTTTCTCGGGAAATTTGATTTTTATAATTTCTACTCAAGTGATGTTCTGTACAGGACATTGTTTTGTTATTGAGCTTCAGAATATAAGAATAAATGCAAATTATCTTATTTTGATGAGAAGGTGAGAAGGCGGAGAAACAACTCGTCTTCCGAACAAGACTGCTCTGAATTCCAGGGTATACTCTTGTTGATCTTCCGATCCTGATTTTCTAAACATTATCGTTTTTAATCTATGGAAGATACTTATATATTTAGAGCAAAAAAATTCATCGAGAAATCATTTGACCTAGTAGGGTAAGTCACTGTGATATGGTGAAGAAAAAAAGAGCCGTGTAGAAGACAAAAAAATTCATATTTAAACAGAATGAAAACACTTTTCTTTGGCAAAATATAGAGACAACAACTTAACAGTACCATAAAATGAATTTTTTTTCAAACCAAATTCGCCATTTCACCCATGCTCAAGGGTGAAATGGTGATCTTACTTCTTTTGCTTTTTACCGAACAAATTACACATGGATTCATATTTTGTGCAATCTTCATGCAGCCAATGTTGGCAGCTAATACATTCCATCCAATCGACGTCCTTTTTAGTGCAACTGTCAAGTTCACCACATCCTACACAAGAACTCTCATCATCTTCCTTGCCGTCATCCTCGTCCTGCAAGTCGACATCCAGAGATGATTCCGATTCGGCGTCAGTGGTGGACATTTTTCATTTCTTAGGTTACGTATCTAAGATTTTCCGTTTGCTTTTTTTTGCTATGGTTTTTCCTTTGAGCTTTCCTTTAGCATCTGGTCCACTTTTCACTGACTCGATTGTTTTTTTTTTGACGATTTCTGTTTCGGAGTTTAACGATGATTTCTGGAGAATTCAAAACGTCAGCTAAAGCCATTAATTTTTCTTCTAAATATAGGCATCCTTACCTGGAACAATGGTGATTGCTGGAATAGTGACAAACCCTCGAACAGACCTAACCAGAAGAAACACGAAAGATAAAAAGCTGCGATTCGTCCTAGGCTCTTCCGCTTCAACAGAAAATATATCTTCTATAATATTTTTTTAAATTTGTGCATCCACAAAACCCTCGACCAAACTTATAAAAATACGCTTTTTATCCTTCACCATTTCACCCATGCCAGGATTCACAATATCTCCCAATTCCTATGGGTGAAACGGTGAATAGCACAGCAAGAAAAAGGAAATATTAGAGGCAATGTTTTCTAGGTTATGTATTACATAAATAAACTAAGAAGGCAGAATATATCAAGAAATACTTCTCGGCCTTCGTTACGGAAAGCAATCTCTATAAACGCATGCAACGTATAAAAATTATCGAGCATAGCAAATAGTTTTGTACAAATTTAGTACGATTTTTAAAACAGGGCCAACTTTTTGCAACTGCACGTTGAACGGATCATCAGAAACAGCTGGTACTCAGACATTAAGCGACATCTGTGCACTCGGAAAAGAAATATAGTAAATCACCATTTCACCCGATTCGCCATATCACCCTGACTTACCCTATATCCAGTATCAGTAACCGGCGGTGAAAAAAATTTTTGTTTGACCCTCAGAGTAAAACATTAACATAGAGATGCCCCTACGCGTGAGTAGTACTGCATTTTAATCAACCAAGCATTAGAGTGATATGGAAAGCATTTCATTGCCGCACTGGGGTGAAGTAAACAATAGGTTAGATATTTACTGAATATAATACAACATTTTCGTAATTTTGCGACGATCTCCCCCAATTTGAAGCAGTTGAACAAATGTCTATGTAGTTGGTCTAGAGGCGTGCCAAATATTGATCAGAGTTATTGAATTCTCGAAGCAGTTGACAAAATTTCGAAGCAGTCAGAAAAAATTCGGGAAACAGTTGGCACACTTTCAGAAAAGTTTCAGAAATTCCAATTAAATGGGAGTACATATTCCGAAGTATTTATTTCATAAATTATGAATGAATTTGACTGCTTCCAAAAAAGATTGAAAATATCGAACAGTAGTTTTTGCGTACCTACTTGTTTCTAGAGGAACAGCGGTGCGGTCGTTTTACCCAAATGTCTGTAATTTTAATCGTTAATGGAATCCGATCAATGTCAAACTTATTATGAACTACGTCAGCGACGAGCATATTCGTGCTACATTTTGTCAGAATCGAAACATCAAAAGATTTTGAGAGATATAAATTTCTGGCTAGTATTGCTGGTCTAGAATTAGACACACATAGGTAACCAAATTTTCAAAATT
The DNA here is from genome assembly GCA_013421045.1 of Propylea japonica. Classification (NCBI taxonomy): domain Eukaryota; kingdom Metazoa; phylum Arthropoda; class Insecta; order Coleoptera; family Coccinellidae; genus Propylea; species Propylea japonica. The sequence continues at coordinate 26,070,841 of CM024239.1, forward strand.
AGAAGAATAATTTCACGTTTTTTTTTTTAAATTGTATGCAGAACACATATCTTAACTTCTAATAATTTAAAAACTTGATAATTTTCTATGGCGATGATATTATTAGTAAATATCTTCAAATAAATTTCTGTTGTAATAATCATATACGAGTCAAAAGTCTTTTCATTTTTTTTGTATCGAAAGAACCATAATATTTTTTTCAAAATCCTGAAGACGAAGAGTGTGTTGATCTGGTAATACAAAATTAAAATAGTATCACCATTGAATTTTAAATTATTATTTTAAATGCTCTCAGAAAAAAATATTGAATCGCAGACCAAAGTATCACCTCTGTCCACCATTGGTTTTCCGAGCCATCAATGCACAGTTGGCAAATCTTCGAAACTTTGCCCCCTCCCCCAAAAATGTTGCTTCGGCCCGTCCCTGGCGTAAACGAAATTATGTATAATTTTGTTCATTCATTACGAAATATCGATACAGAGTACCTACTAGCCCCTTTGGGAAATAAATTTCATTCCAATGTTTTGAAGGTGGATTCGTTGGAATATCATTGTGGAAGAATAATCCCTATATTCTTTTGATATTCTAGCCTGTTTACGGTTGGAATCAAACAAACGAATTAAGATTAACATATGTATTTGAATTTTTCAGGGGGTCACCGCAGTTCCATATAATGAATACATAAAAAACGAAATGTAACAAATAGAACAAACCACGTGAAACGGAAAATCAGCTTCGAACATAGTCGGAACAAAACACTCCTAATTAAAAACAATTAAAAAATATGCCATGCCGACTGTAGAATAGAACAACCTTCCGTTTGTTATAATATAATACAATCTGTATTTTTATATCTGATGTTGAAAATATGTTATCTGGCAACGCAAACGGCAAAAGATATACCTTATTTCTTGTTTCCAGCAAATCTTTCACGTATGAGGTGAATAAAAGGGGCATTATCATATTATAATTATTTTCCTGTTGAACGTATAGTTATATTCGAGCTGACACATCCGGCAGGTAGAGGCTTGTTAGATGAATTAGATTAATATTTTAATTATGGAAATGGAGTTGGGGATGGACCTCCATTTTTCGACACGCAATAGAGGTTTGCGTCCTCACAAGTGTACAATTTGTCGGGAATATGTTACGTTTTTGGTTGATTATTCTTTACATAATAACGATCATAAAAATCTCATATGATAATTACTCAAAGGTGTGGATAAAAAAATATTACCTCAACACTTGCACCGAATATGAGAAGTCATAGGTAATCATTTTATTTCCATCTATAACCATATTTGTAAAGATTTAAGGCTGAATATTTACCGTTAATATTTTTTCATATCAATATTTTCCAAAATGATGGATATGAAAATTATCGGAAAGAACTGACCCTGACGTGCAGTCAGAAATCTTTGCTCGCTGGATCGTATTCGAAAAACGATCATTCTTATTCTACTATTCTAAGATGTAAGATGCTTTTGCACGCTTTTTTGTATTGAAAAAATGATACAGCTGACCATGAGCAAGAGTATAATGTATACAGGGTGTCAGTAAACAAATGTCAGGGACATAGGGAGATGATTCCTCGATGAAAATAAGCAGGGGGTAGTTCATATAATTTTTTTTCGAAATCGATCCCCCTCTCAAGATACAGCCTGTGGAAGGCGATGACGAGTTGACATTTTTAAATTTTTTACGGCTTCTTAAAAAACTGAATCATAAAACAATACATGTTATGAAGCACTAAGTAGATGTTACTCACACAATTTTTTTTGATCTTAATTTATTATTAGGGGTTGAAAATAACAACCCTCTATGACTTTCGTTCAAAAATTGTTTTCGAGGGATAGATTTTCGAAAAATAAAATTCTCTTATAGTTTCCCATTCAATTCTGGAGAAAAAAAGTCTCCTGCAAATTTCGATACAGTCGATACTTTTCTGGGAAAAATTAGAATAACTTACAAGCAGTTATGATCACTGTTCGTTCCATTTCATCGTATAAGTGTTCCATGGAATGAATATTCTAAGATATTGTACTTCTATGACAGGAGATGAAGATGTTCTCTAAATCTCTCTGAGGGTTTAATTACTAATTTCCGAAAGAAAATTAGATTCGTAATATTTTAATTAAACGAATAGAACTTTCTTTGGAATAATAAGCATATAATTGACAGAGCATAAACAATATCTTAGAATATTCATTTCATAAGAGAATTTTATTTTTCGAAAATCTATCCTACGAAAACAATTTTTGAAAAAAAATCATGAGGGGTTGTTATTTTCAACCCCTAATAATAAAGTTATAGGATCAGAAAACATTTTGTAAGTATAACATCTACTTAATGAATCATATTATTTATAGTTTTATGACTCCTAAAAAAATTAAAACTGTCAGCTCGTCTTCGCCTTCCAAAGGTATCTTGGAACGGAGATCGATTTCGAAAACAAATTATATGAACGCCTGCTTATTTTCATCGAGGAATCATCTCCCCAAGTCCCTGGCATTTGTTTACAGACCTTGTATACATTCTACTCTTGCTCATGGTCAGCTGTATCATTTTTTCAATACGAAAAAGCGTGCAAAAGTTTCTGACTTTCTAGATGCAGACAATACAAAATAATTTGATTAATATCACGAGGCACATTAAAGATTACCTCGAAGAATTTGAAATGATCAAACAACACCGTTATATCACTTATTGCCAACTTATCATTATATTTCAGCCTTACTAATAATTCCACGGAGGTTACGAATACTTTTAATTATTCAATATTTTCTTTATTTTTCATTTCTATTTCTATCATTTTCTTCGACTCCAGTACAAGTGTTATTGTATCACTTTCTGCGAACTTATCATCATATTGCTGCCGTACCTGCTATTAGGCTACGAGGATAATAAATACTCACATACTTTCCTTAAATTATTCAGTTTTTTCTTTCCTTGTTTATATTTTCTCTATGTTATTCAACTCTGGTACAATTGTTTTCGTATCGTTATTAAATACCTTAATATGAAATTTTGAACCTAGATTCCTTGAAATCACGAAAAACAAAATTTTGAATTGAAAACTGTCAGATCGATTTATTCTATCATCTTTTCAGATATTCAGATCCCATGCCTGAGTTATTTAAAATTTCGAATTCCTATAGGTCTTTTTCTAATAAGTTGAAGGGTTTACGGGCGGCCGGACAGGCTTTCAGTTGACCTTAATTTTTTCATCAGGGAGTCCAATCGAGTCAGTTAAAATCAATTCCAGCTCAGAAGTCGAAACTCACAGGTGTTCAGACAAAATTGTACAAAATATGCAATGTCATATGTTCAAACTTAATTGGTTCAACTTCATTACATTTAAGTTATAAATCAACAATTTCACTAGCAATATTATCATACCAAATTAGGTAAACTGAATATAGCTAACAGCCTTCTGTTTTTTAAAATTCAGCAATTTATTATTCTTAAATAAAACATCATGGAATTAACCCCAAACACACAATTTGATACGAAGGCTAAAGGTGAATAATTTATACTGAAATGTGGAGTGCTTCATCGACTTATTCATATTCCTCTGGTCAAATGTATAATTTGTTATCGATGGATTGAAATTACCAAAATTATTGAACCGCTTTTCGTAATTTCAAAGTCGAAAGTCCTGTGAAAGGTCTAATTAACCGCAATTATAATGAATTTGTTAACAGGTCACATCGAATTAATTCAAAACGAAATAAATTATTGATTAATTGAACTATTATTTGTATGAGTTGCTCGAAATATTATGTTCAATTTTATTGGCAAGTTCCATTCTCGAACAAGGTACGAAAGCCAATTTTATTATGAATTTATTTGGTTATAATTTTGACTCTATTAATTATTGAAGTCCAATCGTCGTAGGAAAATTTCATTCAAAAAAGATCAAAGTGCATCGTTGCTAGTACGGAATTTTGATTTTATTAATAGGGCTTCAAATTTCCTCTGTAGAAACAGCCTCGTTGATTTTTTATGTCGATATTTCTACGAAGAGGATTTACGGCCTTTCAAAATGTGGTATCGTTCTATCCTTGTTAACTAGATATAAAGAGTCCTCCTACGAACATTAGTGCCGAACGTATCCATGTAAATTCCGCTATTCAATATATTATGAAAAATATATGTATTATCTTTCCTAATGGTCTCGACCAAGCCGAGACACTTGGAAAAGATATAGCCTTTTACTGAAATAGTTTGATGGGAAATCTCACTTTATCTGCATGAATATTTCTAATTTCCCAAATAATAGCATTGGAACCCTGGAAATAAGGATGCTTACTTAAAATTTAACATGAATTTCCAGGATACAACCCCCCTTAAGATTGTATACTAAAACTTGTAACGTCGTATGTATAAACATATTCAAATGATTCTGATCAAGGACTCTACCTTGAACTACACCTGCGCTCATTATTTTCGTTGGGTATAATGAGGTCTCAATTTCTTTTTACGGAAGTTATGTACCTATGTTGAATATGAATATAACTTAAAAATTCATCGATACATTTTTTTTACATTTCTTGATTGAAGAAAAATGTATTGTGAACAAATTTTGATTTTATTGGCTGAAATTATATTTAAATATATTAATATTATTTATTCATTATATTTAATATAACTGAGCTACACTGATGAATAAGGTATGAAAGAACATTTATCTTATTAAGTCCACAAATGTTCAGAAGACTTTGTGCTGAAAATTAGTAGAATTAATATCGGATATAGCTTATAAACTACATATACTTTTCACGTGAATTTTTTTCCGACGAATCCAAGGTGTTGTATTGTTTCGGGTTATATGAAACTCGACTTTACTTACGGAAAAAGGAAAACACGGCTGAATGTAACTAGCAATTTGTTGCCTTCATGAGCACAAAGTATTTTCTGATTTAATCTTCTTCCGCATATATTCCAGAAAAAGGTCCCGATATATAAATGTCATAGAGATGCTTGAATGGATAGAATAGTTGCAAAATATCAAATTTTGGCCGCTTTATAGTTATATTCATGATCAAACTAATATCTTATTTTGAGGAAACTATGAATATACCTTTACTTGAAAATTTTCATTTTTTCCATTCAATATTCACTTTTATGAATTGAATGCAATTAATACCAAAACAAAATTTTTTCGGTAACCGTCGGGGATGTACCCCCCATTCCGGACGCCTTTTCCTCGTGAAATTAGCATTTCCTGGTCTGGTCTGGGAACTACTTAAGTACTTCCCAGAATGTGGGCAACTCGTCCGAAAACACGTCTTTTGGTCTCACAGACTTCTACTGAATTTTGTCTTTTCGTCCAGAAAACCCTATTTATTTTCCGGACTTGTAACGTAAATTACTATTTTTGACCGAATCCAAAATCAGTGAAACCTATTGTTTGTTGAAAAGTTCCTGATATATCTTCTTGGAAATTCGCGTTTTTTAGAATATAGAATCTGGATACGATCGGATTTCTTGTTTCGAAAATATATATATTTCAATAATAACATGTCAAATCTCTATAACCTTGATAATCATTTGACAGAGTTAGCCGATGTGTTATTCTGACAGCAGATCTACGATCTACCCTAAAAATTTCAGGTCATCAACTCATTCTGTTCAAAAGCTCGAGTATTTCAATTTTTTCGAAAACTTCCCAATATACCTGATATACCTTTTATGCACATCTCTCTCTTAATTTGTAAGCCATGCTTTAATCCATACGGAAAAGTAGAATCGACGAATTTCAACACGATATAGAATGTAGGTAGGTATAGAATATTTTGAAAAAGTATATTAATACCATGAATCGGAATAAATGAGTATCAACAAAACTAGATAAATTTCACTTCTTTATATTACAAGACTTTGTAGGTTTCAGTTTTGTTAAATCAACGCAATTTCTACTTTCACAAAAGGTAGTCCATCTTTCCAAGTCCGACTTCACCCTAGATATACTTGAATAATAACATTTTATTTATTGGGTGCTTATTGTAGATGAAAGATATGTTTTATATACATTATAATAAAGGTACATCTGTGCATTCCATCCACTAAACATTTTGTGATGAAAATAATGATATTCAGTAAAACACTACAGATTTGAAATGACCATGTGCGTACAAGCCCTTAGGAATTCACCGCAATCATTCTCACAAATGTTTCTAATCACGGAATAGCAAAAATAGGTTAACTATACTTAAAATTACAACTGTCATTATCATTTTACTCCTAATGATACCCAAATTACATCTGACCAAACTTAATCAGTCCTAACGAGATCTAAACGACAATGCGGTTTCTGTCCGCACAATTAAAAACATTTGCCTTTTTCTTCCAGCTTTCTACTAAAGCACCTACTAATTATAACAACAGAAACCAACCGAGTAACTAGGTACAATTCACACCATCATCATTAAATGGAATATTCCAAATGGTCGTAAATTAGCGCATGCTTGGCAACGCCGCGGCGGGCCTAGCACGAAAGAGGAAAATTAAAATCATCCCGGCGAAGCGTGAAAATCGTCAGAAAAACTTATGAATAAGAATCGTGCGTGACTCGAGAACACAAATTCGGTCTGTGTATAACTGTGAAAAAATGTAAATCGGGTAATAATTATAGTTATTTTCGAGCTAGGAACAACTTGATATATATCTTCATTATTTTCGTGAAATGAGAGAGGTTAGAATTGGGTGTTATATATTTTGGGGATGCATGGAAAGGTTGAAAGGTGGGACAGCCCCTTGAAGGTAACGGTCACCTCGGTTTAGGGTTAGTATATTTTGTTTCTGATCCTGGTGAACAAATCTCTGTTTCGTCCCAATATCTGCAAGTTCAGTATTTTGTACTGAAATCGACATAATAGAACCATGCGAATATTCAGATACTTTTTGACCAAATCGATCTTTTCGAACCAAAACAATATTGTTCGACTTGTTGCACTTTTCACCTTATTTTTTCAGGTAATGATTTCCGAAAAATCAAAACTTTATAAAATATTTGTTTTGGCTTTTTGTGAAACACCCATTATTCAGTTGATGACGTGAAATTCTTGATGATGGGATTCATTAATATATTAATTGGGTTATTTCCATCATATTTACTATTTCTGTTCAGCATTTCGGCCAGCCGTCGTCAGGTATCTAAACACTGCAGACTTCAAACTATCAGGAAAGCCACGTTCGTCACTCTTCGAAAATGTTTGTTATATTTGGTTGTTCTCAGAAAACAATGGACGATTTTTATCTATTTTTTGTTTATTCAGTGGTCAAACATTCATTTGATATTTTTTAGGATGGATCTAATTATTGTTATCAAAAACATTTGAGCTCCAATAATAAATTCCAGCACAAAAACTGAATGAATTTTCGACAACTGAATAAATCAAAAATAGATCTAAGTCATTAAAGGTTTTCTGCGAACTGTCAAATATGACAAGAATTTTCAAAGAGTGAAGAGAGTACCTATCTTTTCTGAGAGTTAAGAAGAGTCTTCCTCATGACAGCAGAGTATCTACCTATAAATGGTTAACAGGAAAAGAAATATGATGGAAATAATATATCACCATTTTTCACATCATAAATATAAAAAATAATCACAGTTCAGAAATTGATCTTAAAACAAAATTTCAAACGCAATACTTATACCTATAATACATCATCTATTACTCACAGAGGAAAATGTGAACGGAGCTCCATGAGATAAAACCGCGGAAAAAAACTCTATCACTCTGTATACGTTTACATAGGTGTAGTTGGATGTTCTTAAAGTATAAGCTGAAATATTGCTATATATAGAGTTCCTCATCTTGTTCATTCAAACGAATATTTGGGTATATGGCTGAATATAAAAATTCACACAATCCACCACAAATTGTGTTTCGATATACGAGTATCTTTTCATTCCACATTCGTTGTGTGAAATTATTCGAGAAAACTTTTATGTACAGTCAAAAAGTCATTGAAATCAAAATCAAGAAAGAAAAAGAGAGAATTATATAATTTTCACATAATGAACTTTTGATTGATTCATTTTGTGACTATTAATTTCAGGTAAAGAAAATTTGACTCTTTCCATTTCACACAACATTCATATTTATAAAATCAGTAAGGCTTGCGGCATTTTGTTATTTGAATTTTTATAATTTTTTAATGAATGCCAAGTCAGACGAAGACACCAGTAATTTTCGTAGATTTTGATGTGTGATAATGAACTAAACCAAATACTTCAATACAGCCAAAATTTTCTCTACTGAATTTTGCAAGATTGTGTATAACAGTTTATTCAGTTCCCGATGATATTATATTACGTAGTTTAAAAAAGAGTTTTAGAATTTGTGTGTATATTTAGAAGGACTACTATTATGAATTTGATGAATTCTAATATTCAAAAATTAATAATAGATATTTATGATGAATCCAATAAGATTTTATGAAGAAAGAATGGATGGATCTCACTTCTATTTGATTCTTTCTGATTACCTTTAAAGCTGTCCATTTATCAAATCTCTTATTTTTGAGGGCTGCGCTGATTTAGAATTGAATAAGAGAGAATGAAACGGTTTGATAAGCACTACACCCGAATCATTCTCAATATGTCAAAACCATAACAAAAATGTTTCCATTTCCTGATCAAACAGTTCCACACGTTGCCCCCGCTCCCCCCTGTTCTGATATCTTCGATTTGCATTCAAATAAAATCAAACACCAACACGCTCCATAATCCCAGACGGCGTCGACATCGGGGTAAAAACAAAAAAAATACCATCCTAACGCTTTATCATGCCACTTGAGTTTTATGCCATGTCCATTTAATAAACATATCTAAGCATGTGCACTCGTATCTTTACTGCTCCGAAGACACGTGTGACAATAAGCACCAAACGGCACAGAGGTGTAAAGTGGGTTTTCGTGTAAAAACCGGAGCATCGTTCGTCCAAATCGGAATACAAATGATTCCAACAATCCATTCCGACAAACACCTTGTATCCAATAAATTCAGTTTGTGTTTTTGTTGCACCCAACTGGAATTTGTCTGGATATGCGGAGCCACATAAACAAGATAGTCACGCGTGTAGCCCCCACTTTCGCCCGGTAGGCGTACTTCCCCTCTCCAACGTCCGCCCATCTCGGAGTGGGGGACCAATCTGGTTATCGGATTCACGTGTAACCCCAGTATTTTCATGTAGTTCGACGATTTAGCCGAGGACACGCCCAGTTGCGCGGGTGTGGGGGCTGAGTCATTTCCGTCATGTTTTCAGCTGGAGTGGTCCTCCAGTTACTATCTGATCACCCAGTCGCAAAGGTCTTGTGGTGTTTGTTTTAGTTTGTACACTGCGCGGATGGTTGTTGCTGTGTGTTTCGACCTTAAGAACATGGATTTTGTGCTGCGTGACGTAAAAACGGATTCGTAGTGTTTGTGTGACTGTGTATTGTTCTGTTTACTACGTTTTCGAGAAAAAACTTGTTCTATATGATGGCCGCGTATGCTCACCAATTTAGTTACACCTATCCGTCGGCAACACAGGTAGGTCGTATGGTGTTTTCTGTTTTGTTGCTTGGTTGTTTCCATAGTCTTATAAGATCGATTTGAAGAATTAGGGAATGTATTTTGTTTCGATAAGTTTGACGCATCTTCAGAGGAAATAGTTTAATTACACAAGTTAATCTTTGGGTTTGGAAATAGAGCAACAATTTTATGATTCTTTGAGGGGGTTTTGGTGAGAGAGAGTTTCATCAAGAAATACCAGTTTGTGCAACTATTTCTAGAAGTAGAAAATTATTGTTGATTTAATGATCGGGCTGATCAAAACACCTAGATGTCGATGTTGCTCTGTCAACTTCGACGATTGGAAAATAGATATACCTACCTAGTCACGGTTCACTATTGATGCTGGAAAATAAGTTCCATCAGCCGTTTGTTAACATAATATTCTACCCCGAAGAAAATCACTGGCTTGATTTGGGATGGCCGATTTTGAAAACCTGCGCCAGCTAGAAAATTTTTTACAATAGAACTAGGTAGGTACCTACATCAGCAAATTCTAAATTTCTTGCTCTAACTTGTGTTCAACTTCTTGTGGTTTCTTTTGGCATCTGCATTGTTTGTATGATACTGCGGAGTCATCTGTTAAGGTTTTTCACTAAGTATTCGGTGGAAAGCATCGGTCCTAACTAGCTTTGCTAAGCTTTGTTACGTATCTGCATTTGATCTCTAAAATCTCGGATGTATGTTCCTAGTGAATAAATGACAATTTTTACTGAAAGTTGACCTGATAAAACTAAATTTGAATCTTTGACAATCAATCATTATAATACCTATACCCCTTCTAAAAGCCACTAACCCTTCTCAATGAAAAAAAATTGCCGATTATGAACGAATCTTTGAGAAATTTATGCTCCGAAAATGCTGGGAGGATTGGGTATTCATCCATTCTCAAGTGACAATTATCTAATACCGAGTCTAATACTTAGGTAAGTGGTACTGTGAACATAAATTAGATAAAGTTAGGTAGGTATATGATTTCATAGAACAATGTTTTCAAAGTACGTAGTCACCTAAAATCATGTATCATGATCATAGACACATGATAATTTTCATATGCATCTTACATACTTAATCAACTTCAAATTTACTCAATTTGAAGACCAGTTGGTCTTCAAATCACCGTTCTTATTTTTGTCATCGTCAATCATTCCGACATTCTGATAATTATTGTCTTTGGGTTCATATTTTCCTCTTGTATCCTTTTCGAAGTGATACGAGAGGCATCTACCATTCTGATTAATTCATCACATTGAAGTTTAAAGTTTGAAAATCATTGTTATCCTCAAGCTCAATATGAATCACACATCTAAGGTAAAAAATTCAAACGAACATCTTTCAGATGACATACCGTCATAACCTCAATTTTTATTGACAGATAACGTACCGTCAAGAATAAGTTTCCTTCATTTCCCCTTTTAATCTTTATTCCTGCGACAAAAATAATCGATCTAAACAGGAAGTATATTCGTTAAAGTCGAAAGTTACCTTAAGTGTGGGTTATTATCACTTTTGGAAATCTCTGTAGCAGGTGCCGTCGGATGGTCGAAGCTACACCTGATGCCTCCGATCCCGAACCCGTTTAAGAAGGCTGTAGGTTTATTTTAACCTTATTAATCTACTGACGATCATCTATTTGGACTTTCTTAACGCGTGGTGTGTGCATAATTTGCTGTATCGATGACCTTGTCTCGGTTGGATGGACAGAGACGTCTTATTTTTTAAATTTATGCATGCAGATGTTTCAGGAGTGTATACGTAGGGGTTTTTATAGCGCCTTATAGATATTTTTTTTGGTGTCCGATGAGAAGTTGACCGTTGATGACGCTGAAGATTAATAAGCGAGGCCTCAAAGTGCCGTTTAAAAAAATTATTTCAATGCTGTTGCTTTCAAAAACTCAATTGGTCTACACTAGCAGCTTTGCAACAAAAAATGTTTTGGTGCATTGATACCTACCTATATTTGACGATTAGCTAAATTTGAGTTGAAATTTAGGGTGGAGCATCATTGTTTGCATCTATGGAAAGTGATTACCAAAGTCAAGTCACAAAGTCAAATTTTGGCGATGTAACCACAGCTTACCATATTTACTTAGTTACGTGTAGTTGACAGTTAATACACATCTTTTCTGTTATCTCACGTAACTATGGTAATGCTGGATTCACAATGGACGTAACCATAAAACTCCCGCAACGTAAACGAAAAATGCAAAGTTGAACCAATGCAAATCATATGGAACTGTTCACAATAGGCGCTGTAATTTTTACGTTTACGTTGAGCTTATGGTAGTCGGTAATTCTAACGTTAATTTTAGAAATTTGTTCACATTCTGTGAGTTGTGAGCCCAATACGTCAAAATGACGTAAAAAGACAAGACAATAATAATAATAGTTTGGGGCCAGCGACAAGTTTGGGCATTTATATTGTATTTCAGTTGGGTGAGTATAATTTGAAAACGGAAAGTAACAATTTGTTTAAGCTATGAAATCTTTTTAGTCTATAATTTGCTACTGCGCCCAAAGTCCATTCTGAACACCATTACGTTTACGGACAAAGTACGTTTACGTGTTCGTTATGGTTACGTCCATTGTGAATCAGCACTAAGCTGTAACCACAGCGCGCCAACATTAGCCACTAGTATAATGCGTCCGTATAGTTCCTTGCAAATCTGATCATTATTCAACAAAACCAGGATTTATAAATATTTCTGTTAAAGAGCAACTGTATTCTAATATCAAATTTGACTGTAGTTAATGGCGCATAGGTGATATGTATTTATATTGTTTATTTCTTCATCTTGACTTTTCCGTTTTTCTTTGTCTTTTCATATGCCCACCAAGATATCAAGTGAAACCAGATGAAAGAGAAAAATATCTGTTCAAACGAAATAGAAGATCTTCGACAAAAAAATTCAGCTTATTCTTGAAACAAATCACTAGGTACACTTAATCGGAAAGACAGAATTTTTTGCTGAGGATTTTATCCCTGTGTCCTTGTATCTTCTATCATACGTAGGATATTCCTAAATCTTCCTAAAACCTATTACCCATCCAGAAAGTATCACATAGTTAATGACGGTTTTGATTTATGGGAGTTGATGTTTACCCTGACTGTATAATTGAAATTTTATAACTAATAAAAATGTCGTTAAGAAAGAACATAGATATGAACATAGTTTCACTTTATAAGTTTATAACTATATTAACCTTTCTCTATTTTTGGTGTCATTCTAATTGCCTCGAAAGGAACACATCTTTTCTTTTTATAATTTATGTTGTACTCGTCAACTTTGAAGATAAATCGGACATCAACAGGTTATGAGAAGCGTTAACTGATCCAAGTTCCAGAGACAATACATTTTTTTTGTTGAAAATCAGAAGTTAAGTTGAATTTTGAATTTCAGTTTTTCAGCGTAAATACAGTGTTCTTGATTCGATTATTTTCTACTTATGTTGATATTTTGAATATTATTCAAAGCTGTCAAATGACGATATAACTATTTAATTAATATTTTCGATAAGTTTTCTCAAATAGAAATCCTAAAAATTCCAACTCAACGGAATGAATTAAGAGAAAATTTTCAATACGTGCCTACAAATCGGTGGAATGGTTCTCGGGTAATAGGAATTCGAAATTTTTCGAATATTTTCAAAACTGGAAAGTAGTTCTGGTCAAGATTTTATGTTACGCTGATTCAATAATAATGGAAATACCGGGTGTCTTTAATTCGTTGTGAGGGGATCTCAGAAATCCGATGAGCTAGAACAAAATGTAATAAAGAAAAATTGATTACTTCAATGAATTCTACTGAAAAAAGTGCCTGTATAATGTTTTAGTCTCATGTTTATAACTTCAGTAATAAAGAAGTTACGAGAACTTTTCATTGACGTCATTTTCCAATTTTCTCTGATAGCTCGAAAACGGTTCGACCTGTTGCGGTTTTCACCAAATGAATTCTCTCAAAAATCGAGCCCGAAAATGTGCCACTCATTTTGTTCTCAGGTTTCTGAGATCCCCTCACAACAAATTTAAGACACCCGGTACATGTGTGAAATTTTGTGAAGATCCTTACAATAAAAAATTGAAATTGTGTTTAATTGACCATTCCACAAAGATTGTCAAAATTAACATTCAGAAAAGAATTCTGCAGAATAATATTCCTTAGGTATGATGAAATTCATTCCGAAACGCCAATCGATGGTTTTTATTCACGCTTGCCGAAAAAACAGTGTACCCAACATGTTCGAAAATAGTTTTTTGGACTCGCAGACTTCCAGGACTCGCCTATGGCTCGTGTCTACTCGTCCAAAAAAAAACACTTTCCGGACTTGTTACGTAAAATACTATTTTTATCGAAAATATTTTCGTTTACTACGCTGAGACTCTTGTGGAAAATTTGTCGACTTCTGTCCTCAGCTCTAGAAAAAAAGTTTCGAAGATCAATTTTTGTTGAAATGACTTTGTTGATTCCCTCCATATAAATTCATTTTTTCCTTACAAAACGACATATTGACGGACAATATCGAACTATGATTCGTCTTGCACCGAAGTAACATAAAACTGACTTCTTGATTGACAGATAAGCGTACAGAAAACATGTTTATTGAGAGCATATAAACGCCGATGGAGACAATTCACTATTATTGCAATATAAACGAAGGTTAATAGAGAGCCAGTTAACTTGAATAACATGTTTCACACTTGGTAATGACTAATTCCATATTATTTTATCTGCGATAGTTTCTTTGTCCGACTCTTTTGCCATTGGATCCTTCAAGTTGAAAGACAGCTTAATGAGGCGTGACAGATATGTATGTTTTGTATGTTTTAATTCGTTTGTGAAACTGTTATCGTTCTCTTTGTTTATAATAAAAAAATTGATTGAAGGATATTTATGTATAGAATTGATAACCAGACATATTTAAGATTGCGGTAGGTTAATCTTATTGCTGCGGAATACTTGTGTGGTCTTGTGGTGACATTTTATTCAGTTTGTACTGGGTGGTCAACTAAAAATTTCCGATTTAAAAGAGAAATAAAAGAAAAAGTATCAAGACAATTTGGATTTTTTCTACAAATAATGTCAGCTCTTTGGGAATTCATTTCCTAAAAATTACGCTGTCCAACTGTCCACCGTTTTTATGCTGGCACTCTTCGAGTCGAACCCCCAAAATTAAAATAACATGTCGAAAAGGTTCTGGACCGATGGCTCGATTTTCCTGATGGATATTTTCCTTCAACACAATTAGAGTGCAGAAATGGTTGCGATAGATTTTTGAGGTATCCCCATAAGTAAAAGTCGCAAGGTGTCAATTTTTCAGGAAAATGGGCCTGAATAACAGGTAAAGATCGATTTGAAGTGTGACATGTGGCTCCGTCTTGCTGAAACCAAGTGTCCCAATTGTATGCATTGAAGTCTTGAAGGGCTACTTCAAAAAAATTGATCAACATATCCAAATAACGATCAGAATCCACTATTACTGCTCGGCCGCGTCCGTCTTCCATAAAGAATTGGCCAAAAATGCCTTGTGCGTGTATTGCACACAAAACTGTGACCTTCAGACTATGCACTTGAGTTTCATGTTTCTCTTTGGGGTTTTTTGAAGATCAAAACCGGCAATTTGTTGGTTTACATAGCCGTTGAGTTGAAAATAGCTTCATCAGAGAAGAAAATGTTAATTTGGTAATAAGCGCGCACACAGAATGAACGCTCCTCTGTCTTTCAGCGAACCATGGCGACTGAATTTCCATGAACCCCTCCTTCGTTTAAGAGCAACCCCGCTTCTCTATTCCTAATTCAAAACAATTTCAGAGGTCTTTTAAATCGGAATTCTTTTGTTGACCACCCATTATAATAATTTTTTGCAGATTTACAATGGTTCAAATCTTTCCACAGTTTTTCGGATATTCTCAAAACTATGGATCGTTCAAGTAGTAATCGAAATTAATTGTACGTTTATTCAGAAATAGACAATTAGTCGAAAATTCTGGTAAATGTAGATCTCCTTTTGCGCAGTCATGAATATATCCTTGTTCAAGCCGCGAACCTTACATAATTTCGGGTTGTATAGAGAGTTATCATGTTGACAATAGACAGTGAATGAATTAAAGTTACATCATGTCCTCAATACAAGGAAACATACACTTTTACCCAAAAACAGAAGTTCGCAGATGCCGAGGCAGAAGCACTTAGGAAACATAATTTCGTTTATACTGTAGATATTGTATTTTTTACTTCATTGGAATAAGATACACCTCTCTAACTTTTTGGTCAAATTGAACCTGAAAACACTGCAAGAAAAGAATGAAAACAGACCGCAACAAAAAGGAAAGAAGATTGTGGTAGGTCTACTCGCTAGCCCGTATCTCCTGTGTGGTCTCCGAAAAATGACCAAGAAAAACGGACGAACAACTGCTAGATTGATTCACTAAGTACGTAACTTTCATCCCAGATTTTTTTTCCTTGGTCCAGTGCTTTTTAGAAAGTGAATGCGCCTCGGTAATATCGGACATCAAAGAGAGCTGAGCAAACGTTTGCAGCCCCGATGGTGTTTGCTCGCCTCTTGTACGCACGTGAGTCCACTACCAATTAGTAATTACTTTGTCGGGCGAGCTCTGTGACGCACAGCGTGGTCTCGC
Source organism: Propylea japonica (assembly GCA_013421045.1). NCBI lineage: Eukaryota > Metazoa > Arthropoda > Insecta > Coleoptera > Coccinellidae > Propylea > Propylea japonica. Next base: position 26,087,040 of record CM024239.1, read on the forward strand.
GTTTTTGGATTGACGGCCTATTGATGGACGGGCCCTCCGGTCTAGCGGAGCTTATATTGTAAATTACTGGGGATGCGCCATTTGTCGCCGTTCCGATTTTATTCGTTTATCTGACGATGGGAATCTGTCTGTCGTAATGGTTATTCGTATATAGGAGTACGATAGAGTGGGAATAGTTTAGATTCTACTATTTATTGTAACAGTTCAATATAGGGTGTTTTTGCAAGATTGGTTCGTCGAACAATCGCGTTCATTCGCTGTTCCCCCCTTATAGCTTTCTATTTGCCTGAATATTTTCCGAAATCACTTCGGTTGGAAGTGAACTGATTTTGTCAAATAGAACATGACTTCTTCGGATGACAATCCACTAAACGATAAGGTTTGAAAACAGAGTACCAAATGGGAATATCAAGTATAGTTCGGAAGGCAATTGTTGAAGTAATATGAATTATTCATTACTAGCAATGAAAACCGAGGATAATAATTCACTTCCTGTCATATTCAAAAGTAAATTGTAAACTTTTATCAAAATGCGATATTGTTGTGATGAACGGAAGTGATTTGGAAAGTTGAATTGATTTCGTCAGAAAGCAACATCACTTAGAAGTGATGCGCATCAGGCCTTCTGGACAAGTGATCTTTGAAAGCGCCTACGAACTTCACAGCGCGAGTCCCTCTTTTACCCGTAAAAATGCACACCGCGCAATGAAGTTCGTATTCGCTTTGAAAGATCACTTGTCGAGAATACAGGGTCTGCTCAGAATCACAACAATGTCAAATAGAACGCGCATAAACTGATTTTGCATTAGTTTGGAAGTGATGTAGCTTCAAATAGAAAGGGCCTATTATCGTTGAACGAACAATATGTATGCATGGTACCTACCATCTACGTAGAAAATATCACTGAATAAATCATTTTCCTCGGCGCAAGGAATTTTGGCATTATGTATTTCTTTTATTAAGTTGATAACGCCCCATTACTCTGCACACGAAGGCTTCAAAACATTCTTCGAGAGAACAATATCTAGAGACTGAACTATCCAGCAAACTCACCAGACATGAATCCAATTGAATACATATGAGATTACTTAGAGAACGCAACATCCAATCGCCGGAATCAACCAATTTTTCAGGAATGAAAAAGCCTTTTAGAAATGATAGAACAGTATGCCTTAAAATTTCATTGATGACTTGATTATACTGGGTATTGGGCAGTTGATCGAATGAAGAGGTGTTTATAAGGACGATTCAATTTGGATTTGGAATATTTTATTATTTTCCCGATATTTACTATTTTGAAGGAAAATAATGATGAGCGAACTTTGATAAAATATTTTCTCTGTGCGTGGTCAACCGACATAATTCTGTTTGCTGGCACTCTCGAACGAAAAGACTTGTAATTTCCCGCTAGTCTTGTGACAATTACGTGTCTGTATTTTTGCAGTCGTTCTTAGGCGGCACGTGAACTTGCTTACTTCCAGAAGGAACTCAAAATTTAAAACTTCCCATTTGGTCTCTTCTTGCGTAAAGCAAAGAGTAACAAACACAGAATGATGTTTCTTTGAATATATTGCAGTTGAAATTGAAATATTTATCTCAGCTCTAGAACGCAAATTATTTATTTTTTGAGAAAACCTAGGATGGCTAAGACGTTTGTCAATGTGCGTATATTCATGATTTCAAACATTTTTCGTCGGTTTTCGGTATTTGGCCTCAACAAAAACACATCCGTACTTTCTTCACATTGCTTCGACGTATTCCCACAAATACCACAAGGAAATATTCCACATTCCAATACAAAAATTCTCCTCGCCTGGTTTATCCCGTCTCATTCAAGCCGCATCAATCATACTCACACTTCAAGTCACGTCGTAAAGTAACGTGCGATACGCCTATGGCATTTCTAAGCCACATGTTTCTAGCCACGAATTTGGCCATCCGATAATACGTCTAGATAACAATGCCTAAGTATGGTTAATTAGAGTTTACCATTGCATTAGCGCAGTTGTTTTTCGCTGGATCGTTCTAAATGGATTGGTCGTCAAATATTTGTGTTCCAATTAGAGGCTATTTAGAGGTTGCGGCACAGATCAAAGGATGAGTTTCGTAAAGATATCGAGGTGACAATGCAGGAGGGGCCTAATCAGCCTGTTATCGATAGATGAAATTATGTTATGTTATGCGTTTTGAGAGGAATCTTAACGATATCACGAATTATTCGGTGGAAATGGAATTGATATCGGTTTTGAATCGACGATATTTTGAGCAAGATAAGGTATCGAGAAGGGTCGGTGTGATTGAAGTACACGAAACAATGGAGGATGCAAATCGTATTTCTTGAAGAGAGTAAACAGATTCAACATGAATGTTACACATGTATTGACACAATTTTAGGTTTATAAGATTAGGAAAAGCTTGGGCACTTGGTGGTCTACTGGAATATTCCACTCACTTTTCGCCTAACTAACACATTGGTTTTTCCACTTATTGTTTTCCATATCCACAATAAATTATAATTATTATCGACTTGAATCTATTAGCGTAGAAGGGTGAGATCTCTCACACAATCCTCTAATCCGGATAAACAGTATCAAGAGGATTGAGCTCTGAGGTATTCAGTGTTCTTCTTGTCCTGGGTCCTCGGATGTTCGTCCTTTTTTGCTTGGTCCTGGATTTCTCGGTTGATGTCTTTGTAGTAGGCCTTGCAATGTTTCTCTACGTGGCTGTGATGTCACACAGTTCAAAAATTACCGTGTAGTACTGCTTTCTGCATCACTTTGTAGATGTGTTCATCCGAAGCTAGTTCCTTGAGGTTAGATTTGAGTATCTCCTCCACCTCCTTTCTGAATTTCTACTTCCCGATATTTTGATATTTTATCGGCGTATTTTTTATGTAGATTATTGTGTTTGAAGTTGGCCACATCTACAGGGTGTTTCGTAATTCGACATGAACCTTGGAAAGGGATATACTATAATATATAGACGTCATTTGCAGTGAATTGCGTCGAGTGAAGCATGGTTCAAAAATCTATGAGCACAAAAATATGGTGATTTCTCAACTTTTTGAAATTTTGCGCTTCGTTACCGAAAATATTTAATTTTATGGAAACTGCTCAACTATAAATATTCAATGAATATTTTTTCCAAAGCTGAGGAATGGTCCTTATTTCTTGCGAAAGGGTATTCAATAAAAATTCATATAATCCGAGATATACAGGGTCATAAATGGCTGTACATAATATTTTCCCCATAAAATGTGGAAAAGGTTCGCTTCACATCCACGGACGTAACTGGGGAGGACTTGAACCTTGGTGCTATGTTCTCCCTTATAGTTTCAGGTATAACTTCTGCCATCCCATTAATAAAACTTTCGATAAGAGACAAATCTTCGAAACCTGGATTTCCTTCCGATATTCTTTCAAACATTTCTTGAAGTTTATTTGGAAATGCCAATGGCAACGTGGAGTTCATTTGGCGTATTTTACTCATTATTTGGATACTTTCGTAGCGCGCGGCTACTAATACCTACTGCGTTCCGGAATGCGATAAAAGTGATTCGCAAATCTGACAAAAGTCACGATTATTATTATTAGGTATTTGGTCGGATTCAGCACTTTTATTGCACTTCGGAACGCAGGAGAGAAAATATGTACTGAAAATATGCAGCATAACTGGATTTTAGCTAAAATAAGCAAATACCGCTGAAGATATCTTAAATATGCAAAAGCATATGCAAATGCATATAATCCGGTCTCTAGTCATCATGAAGTGACTTTATTACAAACCAATTGTTCTATTTCACTCATTTTTTGTATATTTCCTTTTCTAACAAGTCTTCTCTTTACAGCTCCTTTCTGCGAACGCCGGCTCCTCTCCAGTATCGGGAGGTGGTTCCCTCAGTCCCGGAGGATCTGCAGGTCTTCCTGGAACACTGTCCCCTGGGGGAACCTCTTCTACGGGACCCACACAATGCTGCGAATCGGGAAGACCCCTCATGACCGACCCCGTAACCGGTCAGAGCATGTGTTCCTGTCAATATGACAGCGCGCGACTAGCTTTATCGCAGTACCCTAGAAGTGTCAGTATGTATGGAGCGCCTTACCCGTCCACAGACCAAAACCCCTACCCCAGCATAGGGGTGGAATCATCGGCCTTCTATTCACCTTTGGTAAGTGAGGGTTTTTATATTTTTTAGCGTGATAGCGGAGGAAAAGTGTACGGGTTAAAATATAGATTAGCATTTTAAAGGTGGGGATTGTTGATAATTCTTCTGGGATCATCGGGTCTAATTTGATAATTATAAACAATCCAAGCAAAGAATAATATTAGTCGATTAGAATCAACCAATATATTTATACTTCGGAGCTGATCAAGTCAACGTTCAAATAACATGCTTGGTGGTAATATCATCCAGAGTATCCACAGATAGCTATGGAGAATAGCTCATTAAGAGCTACAGAAACAGCGATCTATATGGATGCTCTGGATGATATTACTACCTTGCATGTTGTTTGAACATTGACGTGATAAACTTCGAAGTATGAGTTATATTGGTTGATTTCAATCGATTAATATTATTCATTGCATTCATTGCCTTCATTGCCTGTTCACTTGCGTTACTATAAACACATTAATCTTTATTTTCTAAATTTGTTAATTATATTATATCTGGAGAGAATGCCTGAATTATGCATAAAATTGAGATAATCTCAAATTTATTTATTTTCAACCAAGTTTCATCTTGAAATAGAAGGAAAAAGCCTCACTGTTCACTGTTTGTGAATGAGGTTTTAGTTAATTTATCGGTAGTGCTCATGCACTTATGAAATAAATACTTGACAAAAGACTAAATTTAACAGAAAAATGTCCATTGAAAGAATCAGATATCAAATCGGAAATGTATTCATTCGTGAACACTTTTAATTACGTTTTTTCAATAGTTATTGCATGTTAAGGTCATAAGATCTTGCTTTGTATCAATTCCAATTAATGATAAAAAGTTGTGTTGAAAAAATCGAGGTCAATGTTATTTAATGGCAGTAAATCGACACGTCTGCAATGTGTGATTTTCTCACTACTTGTGAACTCATCAGGGATTTCTTAAATGAGGTGATCTATTGGGATAAATAATTACCGATCGCGGCGCTGCAATCGCCGAATCAGCTGTTCCCGAAACGAGTATTGTTTCGTGCACGTCAAAGCAAAACAAGAGAGATTCTGGTGTTTCTCAAGTGTTTCAGTTGATTTATTTAGTCTTTTGACTGAACAATCGTGAAAATGGACCTATGAAATGATTTATTAATATCATATACATCGAGGACGATATGTAGAAAAATATCAGTTTTGGGCATTCACCCTTGTCAACTGCAGAAGGAAGATATTTAACCATCTAACTTGGCTCATTTCAAAGATATTGTATCCTGATATAATCAGTTATTTAGTAGAAACAAGGAATCCTGCTGCAGTGAATCAAATTATATTTATAATATATATTCTTCAATATACATATAGAAAGAAAAAATGACAATATTTGTTATTGAAATGAAAGCCGTTGAATTCCATGATGATTTTATTACAGAAATGAAAGACTTTATGAAAATAAACAACTTAATTTCAATTATTCACAACATCAAAAACTATTTTTATTGAATACAAATCAGAAAAATTCATTAATATTTTGTCGTAAGTGAAGCATTTATCATTCAATACAAACCAACAAATTTTATTCCCTGGTATAAACAAAAACTTAATTATCTAATAAGAAATGATAATTAATTTTACAATACAGAGTTAAAGTAAGTATGTGTATGCTATTTTTTATAAAATAGTGAATATAGCAGTTACCTTCTACTTGTCTCATATAAAAAACAAAAGATATAGGTACCAAGGGCGTAGCCAGGGGGGGGGGTTTTGGGGGTTCAAACCCCCCCGAAATGTTTCAGAGTTATTTTTTGTTGCAAAAATAATCTTTCATTTTGCACTTAAACCAACTTATCTCCGAAGCAGAATTTGAAATATGAAAATGTCAATGAACTCCATTTCAAAATCGGCATTAGAATGCTTGGATGAGTGCAATCAGAATATGTATCCGAACATCTACATCCTACTACAAATTTTAGCTACGATTCCAGTATCTACTGCTACTCCAGAAAGAAGTTTTTCCAGCATGAGGAGAATTAAAAATTAGGTACCTGCGCAATTTTTCTAGCGAAACTAGATTGAATGGGTTGGCGCTTATGAATATTCATTATAGTGTGAAAATTGTTGAAAATGAAGTGGTTGACCAATTCGCTAGAAAAAAAAACGGATAGACTTTAACTGAAGGAATTCTCCATAAAAAATATTGTTTTGTGTTTCTCACTGTTTCATTTTTAATAGGCACGGTACCTATTCATATGTTGTTGGCACTATTTTGGAGTAAAACATTAAAAAAACTCTATTTAGTTTCAATGAAAGCACACATCCACACTAATTTCATATTGATTCATCCTGTAAGTTTTGTTTGGGAAATAAATATTGTTTTTAAGTTTTTGTTTGAGTGAATAAAAATTAAATTCTGAAGCATATTTGAAAAATAGGTTTACCTAACCTAACCAGGAATATCTATGTTGAATATTGTTTCCGAAGTAGGAAAAAGATTATTGAATTCTTAAAAACAACAAATACTTGCTACAGAAAGCGACCCTCACAATTCCCGGCACCTACAAAGTCAATTGCCAAAATGTCAAAACCCCCCCCGAAATTAATTCCTGGCTACGCCCTTGATAGGTACTGCAACTTGTAAAGAACATCCAGATAAGTTTTAGCCAAGTGATATGATTTCAGGGCATATATTCATAAAAACTTAAGTTATCACAACAATTTTGTCAATTAACGAGTAATCTTCATCTGATTTCTTTAACGAGTGAATTGGAAATACATCCAATAATGTACTATATTTCCTCCTTTAAGTCCAAATATGAATCCTGAAACTGGCTAATCTCTTTGTTTTCTTGATTTTGACTGCACTAAACGTCTGAAATGCTTCCTCTAGTGCAAACTGGTGATCAACTGATAAAATATTATTTTTTCATAACCACAATCCTATAAAATAGTGACCTGTGAAAGAACTCTTTAGAGCTTCATCCATAAACACGTACAGCAACAATTAGTGTTCTTCACTGTATTTTCTTTAGTGGTCTTTAAATCAGATTAAAAACCAACTAACTAGACAAATATTATAATGAACACACACACACAAATCTCATTTCTTAGGCACAAACAATCGAGTATCATATCCCGTCCCGCGTTTTTGGAATACTCGTTTCGGGATAGTTCTACGTAACGCCGCTAGGGTCGCATAGAGTTGTATTTTGCTCAATAACGGTGGAAGTGCTACTTACATTTTGATATCTTTTGTAATTCTGAATTCAACAGTAATATTTAATCATGAGTTCGATTCCCATGCCGAAAAATGAATAATCTGTTCTTCAGTTTTTTCCAGAAATTTGATTTGTAAATAAACGCACTGCTCCAACATACATAATCTCGTGAGATATGGCTTCACAAAACTTTTCGATAATCAAACAATTAAGCGTGTTGTGCATTATGCAAGTATGACACTAGAGCACAGAAATAAAACTTATGCCTACCGTGTGAGTGTAGTGCTTGTTAGATTGAATTTGTTTGAAGAATGCGGTCAAATATTCAAAACGGGAGCTTTTTTCATTAAATCAAATTTTGTTTTTTCCTTTCACTTGATTTGTCATCTCGAAATTGAATCTGAGAAAACAAACAAACAAAAAACAGATAAAACATTAAATAAAGACGAGAAATTAATAAGACATCTAAAAATCAAGTCTGAGCTATGAAATAGACTTTTTTCCAAATTTCTTCATTACACATAGTTGCTAAGTTCCTCGGGCAATCTGCAAATTTTCATCAAAGTCTAGGTGTAGCAAGCAAATGAATGATAATATTGATCATCTTTCCATGAACAATCAGAGACTTTTTACTTACAGACAGGCTTCTCAACGTGTCAAACACAACTCATTGTGTAGGCTAGTCCGACACTAATAATTGTTAGTACGGTCACATTTAGTAAGTCTTCGCAAAAACTGTTCACACGGCAATAAAATTTATAGGTCCATCAAGCCGCCATCATTCATTATAATTCTCGATGGGCATTCTGTGAATTATTGGCGAACCAAAACCGGTGAGGACGGTGTTAAAAAAGCCAGAATGCGCCCATATATACCGACTGGGCAAACGTCATATGCACCCTAAAAGTTGAATGTAAAAACTTGAAGCTGTTTTGGAATTGAATGTTTAATTAACTCGTATGTTTGTTATGAATTGAAATGCAATTTTTCTGTGAGGATATTCAATTTTTCTTCCATTCATACCTTCTCCATCAAGTTGTCTATTTGATTTATTCATCCATGTCTGTCCTTCTCTGCTTGCTCTTGCCGAGATGATAAGGCGATGAAGATCAATTCGTAGTTGACAGAAATATTTAGTTATTTAATTAAGTAGCCTATTATTTGATAGATTAATAAAAGAGGAGAATTCAAATTTTTCTTCTTACCGCATTATGAATTGAGTATAAATTCGTGAATGACATAATATAAATTTGTGTTTCCATGTTCCAGTGGAGTTTTGACATTACTCGTATTGCTTCTGAATGATTTACAGTGAAATTCCCCCTCGCGGACACCCCCATTAGACGGACACCTCCCTTGAACGGACAGTTTTACGTGGTCCCAATTGACTCCCATATAATTTACATTGTGTTGGTTGTCTGTTGAACGAACATTCCCTTGAACGGACGCGGACTAAGGTATGTTCTATTAACCGGACAAAACCAAAACAAAATATCGGTTCTGTTTCAATTACCTGTGGAAAGTATCGCTGTTAGTTCATTGCATCAAATCGGACGCAATGGAAAGAAGAGGAAGTTTCTATGTCGCGCGCCAACATTAGTACCAGCCTTCACTTCGGGACTTCCCCGGTTGAAACGGGGATTTATCGATCCCAACTGCGGCACGAAACTCCCGAGAATTTTAACTAGTGTGAGTTTGAATTCTGACGTTGTCTCGGTGAAAGAAGTGGCTCCAAAAAGAAAAATACTCACTCTCAAACAAAAAATTGAGATAATTGAAGTGTACCAATAAGGAAAAATTGAGTGTACGGAGTGTCCAAATTAGAATTTGAAAAATGTTTTTTTTCTCATACCTTTATATATTTTGATTTTTATGTTCAATATTCTCCAATTATTATTTCCATAATTTTTTTTGTACATATGTATTTCTTTTAAGCGGACACCCCTCTTGAACGGACACCATTGGGCGGTCCCGTGAGGGTCCGCCCATGGGAGATTTCATGTATATCATACGGCTAAAGCCTATGTCAATCACGGTTCGATGAATATTATTGACACAGTTATTAACATATGGTTTAAACTCAATATATTAATCATTGAAAGCTTTACTTACATCTATTAAATATTCCTTGGAACCTTCCAAACAATAGAGAACTTCTAACGAATATTAAATATAATAATCGGAAAATATACGCAATTGTATGCAGGCGCTATCCTTCAGTAAACTCTAACATATACACTTATTGACACTACTGCAAAATCTCACGCAAAATATCTGATGATGCTGTTTCCAGGATGATAACCCGAGGAAATTGAACTTGACCCAAATAGAAATAAAACATTCTGACAAAGGTAGAGACAGTTCCAAAACCTTAGATAGCACCAATACATCGGTGCACAGTGTCAATCACTATCAGGGTGTCAACAACTGAACCTCTCACCCTAAATTGAATTTCAGAATGGGTCATTATCTTTCAATTTCTTATACGTTTAAACCCACCTTTTATTTTGAGGTCGACTGAAAAAACTTTTAAAAAATGAACAGTGTTCGTAAAAGTCACATTTTAAATGTAATTTTTCCACTTCCTGACTGGTGTGAAATGGTCTTCCGTTGAATAAGATTAAGAAATATATTCAAAACATGAAACTTTATGTTTATGGAGAAATTTCCCCACCTTACCTCAGCAAACATATAAAAATGTTATTGGCAGTCCTGCAATATTTTCCTCTTGTTTATATTGCCAATCATCTGATCTCGTTTAATCGAAAATACCTACTGGTCGTTTTAACATACCGAGCACTAAATTTTATTGATCCTAAAGGAAGTTATTGGGCAACTTTATAGAAGATAAGATGACTATTTTGGTAGACAAGTATAATCACCCCTTAGGGTTTGGGTTTTATGAATTCTGGTGGTGGTGGAAGTGCAGTTTGATTTTAGGAAAATTATCTTCGACGTTGTTTTTTTGTATTTTTTACGTAACTGATATACGACCAAACTTTTGTTCTTTGATGGCAGCAGTAAGTAACGGATTTTTCGAGGGATTTTTTATATTCCGCATTCATCGCTTGACTAATGAACGAGTTGATTACAAGATTTTTGTTTCGACCACCTCGACGGCATCGTGAATTGAAATAATTCATTGATGAAAATACATTTATATTTAACATAGAAGATACATTCGACATAATATAAATTTTTTTGTAACATGACTTCTATAGCTTCTGAATACTTTATGTTCGGTTGTCCATGACAATTGTATATTAAAATTGTAGAAATTAAGCAATAAAATGGGTCATAATTGATCAATTTCATATACTTTAAACCCACCTTTTATTTTTGGGTCGATGTAAAACGTTATTTATAAGAGGAGTGCGGAAAGCACTGATATATTCAATTCAAAATTAATTAAGAATCCAGCCACGAATTCTTTTATGCGAGTATTATACCAATTAATGGAAATGTTATCGAAACTGATTGATTTTTTCCTTAAATGCCTCTAGTGAATTGAAATCATTGTAAAATGTTGCTTACCAGAACACTTGTCTGTATCGCTGATTTGACGAATAAAATAGAATACCTAATTCCGTAACAGAAAAGTTTAGATTCATATGTGTTAAATTGATATTTCCTTGCAAGAATATATCCCGTTGAAAATTCATAATAAAAGTTTTCAACTGCGTTTACAATGAATGATGTCAAGTTTGAATTTGAATTGAAGCAAAGTTCTGGCCATTTTTTTCCAGCTATTTGCCTATTGAATAAATAGAACCAACTTTTTTTTCCTTCATTTTTGTCGAAATTGCGAAAATTTTAAATTTTATCCAAATGAGGTCGTTTCTTTCTTTCATAACGGTCACATGGGATAGCATATCATGAGAATTTGTGAAATGTTCATAATGTAATATGAGCAAGCAATCGAGAACTCAAATTTTTATCAAATGCAGAAATGAACAGGTTGATATAGATGAACTCAAATGAGAATATGTAATGTTTCAAAGGTGCAAAAGCTCACAAACTTATTTCCTTGAGTTCAGTATCTTCAAAACTCAAAGTAGATCAATGAAACCGTTCCAAATCACTCTCTCGTGCAAATATAAAGCCAGAAAGTGCCTCGCTAACGATATAACCCGAGGGAAGATAAGCCAGATCGAAATCTTCAGGTATTTAACCAACCACAAACAAGGGAGGGGCTCTGTGCCACAATTTCCATTACATGGCGCTCTCTGAAGATAATTCAAGTCTCGTTACGGTAGATGAGCCCGTTTAAATAGGGAATCGGACGGTTTTTATGTTTCTGGATGAAGTGGAAGAGGGATGAAGGCCTACGAATGCAGATTTGAACGTACTTCCTGTTTAACTCGACCGTTTTTTTCGAAAATTACCGGTTTGGATGAAGGGGGATAAATAGTTTTTATGCTTTTATACCCTCGTGAAAATCGCTGACTTCAGGTTGAAGAAGGGGTATTATGTGTTAATTGTATACTTACTCCTAAATGGTTCTCACCTGGAGGAATCGTGTGAGCTGGCCAGTTGGATTTTCCGTTGTTCCTGATGATGAAAAAATTGTTCGGCATGACGCAATGAAATGTTTGATCATGTCTTGGGGTTGTTTTTCATGAGAAACTTCGTGTTGGTTACCCATCTAAGGTGCTGTCTTGCTGAACACTGCTTATTGGTTTCATAAAAGGAATTTCAAGAACCTTTTGCAATGCTCAAATTTTTGTTGCTGTTGGTTCGAATTCCTAAGAAATAGATAATATATGCCGTTTTTAAATAATATGGAATAAAATCAAATCCTTAAGACCTTGAAGAAAGGAAAAAAGGTATTTTAACCTTCACTAGCCGTCCTTGGGATACGTCTGTATATATTTTCGGTACAAAGTATATCAAAAATATGGCAAGTTTGTTTCATAGTTTTATCCAGAAAAAAATGTAAAAGTGGGTCGTGCATTCCTACCTATGATAGAAGAGCACATGGAACTAAAACTTCGATAAAACACTTCTATCCACATATGAGTTTAGTGATTTTATATCGAACGGCTCTTTTTCTTCTCATCACCTCTGTGCCACGAAATTTACAGCCCTTGATATCCGTTCAAATAAAGCATTATTTCCTCGACTTTGAAAAAAAAAACTGAGTTCAACGTATTCGAAATTGATCAATAATTAACCCATTTTATTGCGTGATTTCTCCTATTTTAATGTGCAATTGCCAGTAATGGCATAGCTGAAAAAAAGAGAGAAAGTATATTATGACAAATGTATCTCTTATGCAACTCGTTATTAATTTACTGTTTATGGTCTCATGTAATAATGTCCGTCTTTAATAAACTATTCTTGACAACGTTTCCAATGCCGACATATCTGTTCCAAAAGAAAGAAAAAAGGTAATATGAAAGTTTTGTTTTCACCCTGAATCATCTTCCAAAATGCAGAGATTCGAAGAAATACAAATCGACGCTTGTAAGGCGGGGAAGTACCAAAAATACCTTCATGTGAAAATATTTTGTCAGGCATCGTTTAGTTCAAAAGATGAAGCCGATTGTGTCTTAAAACCATGAGTAAACGTCATTCTTTAGAGTTAAAGAGGTGATTATCTGAAGAATCACGTTCTCGATGATTTTCTGATTGTTGTTAATACGAGATAAATACTGTCTTCAGAGAATACCGGTATTTAGTAATTAAAACGTCTTTGCTAACTCAGCCTTTTGCCATTTCATGTGAGGAGTAGGTATCGGTCGTCCGAAAAGTCAGTCATTAGAAGGGTCAGTCGTCCGAAAATGCATTCGACCGAAGAGTCATTCCTCCGAAAGACCACGCCCCTCTATCGTGATTGGCCGACTGGTCCTAGCGCAATTATCTTTCATCTTTATTTAGCACTTTGAGAATTTACAGATGACTACCCCAAGTTGATAATCATATAGTGTTTATATTTCTAGTTTCGCTCGGCGATAACAGATGGAAATGGGTTAAGTTGGTTATGCGATTCTATGTATGTTTATTTCTTAACACATAACCTTATTTTTCAGTTTGAATTTCTGTAATTCATCTTCGATTTGAAATAAATATAATCATAATGACGAATGTGAGGAAACTAATGATAATATGAAAATGATTGAATGATGAAATGCATTGGGAGTTCTTCAAGTTTTTGTCAAACATAATGTATTTTCAATAAGAGTAGGTAGGTATTCTAAGAATTTTACAAAACAAACTATTAGGTACAAAGCGAATTTAATTTTTTTCCAGGAAATGTTAGAAGATGAATATACTCGAAAACCAGCTGTGTTTTTTATCTGTGCATAAAATTATAATAAGGCAAGAAAACTTCAGTTGTCTATACCTACAATGAATATCATACTACCTAAATGAGACATGTAATGTTTAGGTACCTACATCTAGCATTGTTGATATAAACATGGATTTGATACAAGTCAATTGATTTTACTGATGGAGTACCTAATTTGAGCATATGCTACATTTGTCACACTTCTTACATCTCAGGGTATTGATCGAATGATTAATTTCACCTAACTTAACAACTGATATGGATCACACTTATCACAGGAAGAAGTACGAAGAGCTTTTATAACTTTACTACTTCAATATCACCATGAAGTACCACTGTAGCGAAAAATTCACCTTTTTGCATATCCACTCTTATGAAACTCAAAGAGATGTTCACCCTGCCAAAAGTACAAGAGTATTTTGGACAGCGCTCATTCTCCTACATTGCCCCAAGGCTGTATAATTCTATCCCTCGTGTGATTCAGCTTGTAACTGGGTTGACACGGTTCAAGAAGCAGTTGAGGTCTTTTATTATGAGCCTACATCGTAAGGTAGCTGCTGATCTGGTTGAAATACAGAGCTGATATGTTACTAGGTGTGTGAATCGTTAAAGTCATTTTGGAATATTTGCTTAATTTATGTGTCTTATTGTTCTTTTTTATACATCTCGAAACATGTGTTTCTACACTTATCGAGAACCTATTGTTTATTTTTTATATGATGTTTCTGTAATGTACCTATATTTGCTCAAATAAACCTTATTGATATTTTCAGAAAATTCTTTTTGAAAATTTCACTTAAGACTAGAATTTAAGGAAGTAGGTAATAGGTGTTGAAATAATACCAATTCAATCAAGGAAAATGTCGAGTATAAGGTGAATTGTTGATAAATTTAAATATATTCTTAACGATGACAATTTTTCTGAAAAATGAGGATACCTATTGAATATTTTTTGGTTTTCAAATCATTGAATAGTTCTAAATACCTATATGGAATTTTATAACTCTGCATTTCTGAAGTACTATGTAGATGTATGCATATTTTTTTTACCGTGACTTCATTAGAGGATTGAAAATAACTCCATAATTTTTCTTCAATAATTAATCATATGAGAAATCTTGGAAGGTGATAAATTTCCAGGAACAAAAATGTATTAAGCTCAAGTTAGTATATCTATACACTGGTAAATATATAAGATTTATATGTATCCTATAACTACTTATCATGGTTTTTTTCTGCATTATTATAGCTACTACCTTTTATATGTTGACTCCCATGGGGATAATAAAAATATATATATATATAAACTATATATTTACACAAAAAAATATCTTATTCGAGTGTAATTTATTTTGAGGATCAAGGTACTTATATTGAGTGCCGAAGCCTTGTCCTTAGTGCTAGTGAAAGCACTCGAAGTACTTTAGTGAACTGGTGCTTAGTGCTTCGGGAATTTGTTAGGAGGGCTTAGTGCTTGATAATCTGTAAAGAACTTCTGAGCACCTCAAAGTGCTCCCAACAGTTAGCATTTCATAGACTAGCCGTAACATGAAAATGACCTAAATTTGATAACTGGAATAGAAAAAGAAATAAATTATTAAATTTGAAATTACACTAATGGAAAACTCGATGTTTGAACCAATTCAGATTCATTATATGTAGTATACCTTTTCACGATATTTTTTGAATCCTCAGTAATTTGTCTCAATGGCTTGAGTTGTCTGGACACCTGAATTGATGAATAAGTGAACGAAAAAATTATTTCTTAGGACCAATAAAAAGTTTCTTATGGAAAAAAGTTGGTGAATGAGTAAAGCTTGTAGGCATTTTTTTCTCGGTGGAATTATTAAGTAAGGGCAGATCATATAGTTCTTCTGAAACAAATGTCCCTCCCATGACACAGCTCTTAAAGGAAACCTTTTGATGGTCTTCAAATTGTTGAATAGTCCAAAATAGGTATATAGATTTTATAACTCTGTATTTCTGAAGTTTTATGTAGGTGTATGCAATCCAAGCTTGACTTAAAAATTTTGTCCTTTATTTTTTTACTCAAAAATATAAACTATTTTAAAATTTAATCATTATGCTTTGGGACATGTGTGTGTATTTTTGTGCGCTCGTTCAACTAAAACGAGTGCTACATCCTTCTGCTCAAATGTAAGTAATTTTCGAATGCTAGTCTCAAAAGATAAGGTTCGACTAACTGATAACGATTTCTTGGGGCCATCCGTAAAGTCTTAGACACGATAACTGTAGGAAGAATTGCCCCAGAGATGGTTAAGTTCGTTAATCAGCAGAATAGTTCAGTGTGTCCCCTAAAATATGGTAATTAAAAATTTTGTTTCTCAATAATATCTCAAACAAAACCGATCAAATGAAAATATCCGTTTATGAACAGGAACAATTGAGCAGAGAATTATAGTCGTCGATAAAATCAACAAATACCTATTAAACTCAGACTCCTCAGCTATTCATGCATATCGTCCAAAGATAGCTCAGAAGTCTGAGTTTAACATATTTTTGTGATCAGTGCTTATAAAAGGTCCTAAGTGAACTTTTTTAGATTTCGGGTATAAGTATATTTGAGATGGAATGTTTAAATATCAAGGACATCAAAAGGTCCTCAAAAAGTTTGAAAGGGCATATGGATATAAACTACAGAAGTATTATGAAAGAAAACTATCGAAACGAAATATGTTGAGATCTTAGACAAAGGTTGAGATATTCTCCATTCGTCATGCGAGTGAATACCTGGAAGGGGTATAACTTAATTTATGACCCTTCATACACTGAGAAAAAAAGTACAAGTAACTTTTTTTTACTTGAGCTAAATGAATTTTTATTCTCGATAGTTCCAAATTCATTGGCTACAGATAATAATTCATTTATCGTGAACAAATAAGACGTTCATCTAAGAATTTTCAATAGTTGGAAGTGACTTTTTTGTCAGTTCAACTTGATTCATCTCATTACGAGCCACTTTTCAAGTATATTTTTATTAGCTATGAATAACAGAGTTATTAGCTACGTTTGAACATTGACTTCGGGTAGATACTTGATGTGTGTGAAGTTGACCCAGCACTTTTTGATTTTCTAAAAAATTTTGTTGTGCTGAATTGTGCTAAGTTTGTGCTGCTTTGTGTCGATAATTTTTTTCAAATTCCAAGTGGTTTTCGAGATAAAGTGGAACTTCTCCATAACGAACGCGCAAAATCCGCAAAAAAATTGTTATACAGAAAATTTGTTTCTATAATCGGCAATGTCGCGGTCGACTTCACTGATAAATTTAAGTTTATCATTCGAACTTAAGCACTTCCTTTCAGACATTTTCGCACAACTTTTCACACTAGCGTAATGGTAATATTGAAACTAAACAGCCCCAGCAAACACTGAAACGCAGGAACTGTACAAAATTTGTACAGCGTTGCTGCACGTCACTGCAGCGATGGTAATGCAGTAACTATATCGAAACGGACCGTATATGTCCCGCTGAATTGTACAGTCACTGTACAGTACAAACTGCATTCATATACAGCCATTGTGCAGCGTTGCTGCAATTCATTTGAAGCGAGGTTGTGTAGTAGGTAACTGTACAAAAATTGTTCAGCCTTGCTGCATTTGAAATGCACCAACGCTATACAATGGTTGCACACCAAACGCAGTTTGTAGTGTTCAGCAACTTTAAATTTGATTACGGAATTCAATATGTAAAAGTTTTGAAACAAACTGAAAATTTAATAATCTTGATCTTATTATTTCCGGTTTTGGTGTGAATGAAAAATTAGTTGAAGAGAAAAAAAATATATATATAAAACAAAAAAATATATAACTGAAACAGGAATATTCATACAAAATATAGAATAAAATATGTATATATAAATAAAAATATAATATAAACAAAATAAATTTCTTCGAAGGTTTATACATTTTGGGTTTGGCTGCTCCCTCACTCCTCATACAGGTTTTCTCAACCATGCTTTTATTGTTGTTTCAACATCAGTCTGCGTGGCATTTTCACAGCTTTTGTTCCTACGTATGGCCTCTAAAATAGGAGGAATATGAGGTTAGAAAAAATAATTCTACCTTGTTTCATCTTGATAGGACTGCATCATTGCACACTGCACACTTTCAAAACCGAACAATAAAACGTTCAATTGAAATGTTACGGAGCAATAATTAATAATTTTATAAGGCGCTAAAACCAATATTATATCACTTTCCACAATCTTATTTACGCAACCTTCCAACTATTACACTTTGCTAAACAATAAAATGGTGGCACCTAAACCTAACGTAAAGACACCGCGTACCGAATAGCAAGGACTCCGACCTACCCCACGATGGGGACATGTTGTGATTGGTCGGAGTCCGTACGATGCCGTACCTGGTAACAAGCATTTGAACTTTTTGCAGTTATTACATCACAGTTACTGCACATTTACTGAACTTCACTGGTTGCGCACGAGTCACTTATTTTTGTTGCGCAGAAACTGTACAGCAACTGTACTTCAAATACTGAATTCTTTGAAATGCATTATTATCAATACAGAAACTGTGCAGTTTTAATACAACAATTTATGTGCTGCATTCAGGTGGCACTTGTAACGCAGTATCTGTACAGTTGCTGTATTTTTGTGTTTGCTGGGGCCAGGGCTGTATTTAAAAATGTTTCAGAAGGATCCCTCTGCCCGCCGTATTGATTTAATTTAAGGTCGAGATTTATTACGTTCGTTCGGAAAAAAACCCACATTATACACTTTCTTACCAATATCCATTCAAAGAGTGATGTTATTTGAATACTTCGTTTTAGAGGGTGTTTTTAACATGGAATTTGTATTCAAGGCGCAATGTCTTGTACGAAATTCGTTGAACAGAGAACTTCTTTATACAGACGTTCGTTATAGGGAAGTTCCACTGTATTCAAAAACGAAAAAAAGGGTCAGTCCAGCATTTTTCGAAAAATGGTATTTAAATAATTGATAATTGTGCTACAGATGTACTGAGTTGTGCCATTCGAATTTTCTCGAAAGTCTTTCTCATTTCCTGAAAAATCGAGATTTATGAAAAAAGGTATAGCCCAGCACGTTTTTTTCTCACAAACGAATGAAAAGATTTGAGCTACATTTGTGCTGCTTTGTGCCGTAAATATTTTCACCAAAATCTTTCGTGTTTTCCTGCAAACTACGAAAATAAAAAAAAGCATCCCAGCACTTTTGTTTTTTTTTTCAGAGGAAACATGCTCAAAAGGTTGTGCTACTCTCAGGCAAAGTTGTGCCGTTGTTATCTTCACGAATATCGCGCTAATTCACCCACCCAAAAATAAGAAATTAGAAAAAAGCTAGCCCAGCACTTTCATTTTTTTTTCGACTAAAATTGTTTTATATGATTGTATTCTATTTGTGCCAATTTGTGCTGGTTAGTCTCAGAAAAATCATCAGTTTTCTTTTTATCTGAAAGAAAAAATAAAAAAATCCGTAGGATAGAGGAAAAAACCATTATACCAGGCAACAGTGTAGGTAAGTGAAGTTGGCCCAGCACTTTTTGATTTTCGAAAAAAATTTTGTTGTGCTGAATTGTGCTAGGTGTGTGCTGCTTTATGCCGTTGCAAATTGTCTTTTATTTCATTCAGTTTGTGAGATATTCAACAGAATGTTAAGTGCGAATCAGCCTAGCATTTTGCGAAAAATTGGTTTCCAACAGTTGAAATGGATTATGGTATCTAAATGTTTTGAGTTGGGGCTTTCGAATTTCTCGAAAGTTCCTCTGAGTTGTAAGAATATATTCAAATCAACAAAAAAATATTCCAGAAATTATGTTTTTTTCTCTCCCGAAAATGTGAAAAAAAATGTGCTGTATTAGTCCTGACTCCTGTCAATATTCAAAAAACACTTCGAAATTTTCCGTCGAATGGTTGAAATTGAATAAATCAGTCTACTCTAGGAAAATCGGTACACATGCCAACATAACATTGACGACTTTGCCATTCGTGCAAACCGTCGAATTCCGTATGAACTTGCTCTGTTGCCATTATTATTTGAAGGTAGTTAAACTCATGACAATATTGTCGATAAAATAAACTCAAAAGATTCGAATGATTTGATGATGTTTTCCCGTAAAAATTTAATCGACTTTTGCTACAGCAAAGTCGACGAGATATTGGTGAATTTATTCCCGCCTCTTAGATGAAATTAACGGTAGCATAATTTTCTTGGAGAAAAAATTGTTTTTTTACTTTTATGCATTCAAAAACCTGAAGGAAAATAGAACATTGTTACATCACCTCTATTAGTATACATATATTGAGTTAAATTTTCACATTAGTGTATCATTTTTATTTTCATGAAATGAGACAGTCATGAATCATAGCATAAAGAATGCGATGTATATGTTCTGAGGATTGGGGTTGACGGTTGTCAAACAACGGTGTGAAACACATATTCCTAGAATGTCCTTTTTTATTAAAGAAAAGTCAGTTATTCTGATTAAAAATAAAAAACGATTAGCAAGAGTATACTTGCATCTTATATTATTAATCTCATCATGAGTAAGCAAAGTTATAACTTCGCTTTACTTTACTTTTTGTCAGGAAACACCTCTACTTATCGCAAATGAAAATATTTTTTGTGCTTATGGCTAGTCGAAATTTCTATATTTGCTATATTCAAATTTTTTCTCAGTGTAAACGCTTCAATTCAAAGGACTCAAGTATATAAGTTGACATAAGTATACTGCGAGCACAAAGCAGAAAGTCAAAGTGGAAACCGTGAATCAAGAGAACTCTCAGTACAGACAGGACCCGTTCAAATTGAAAATAAGAAATTCAAATTGAGAAATTTTATTAGTTGAGATATGAAAAAGATTGTTTAGTTGAATACAAAAATAGTTTGTAAGATGAGAAGGAATTCAAAACATTGAATGGCTTTAGAAAAACCAAACAATAACATCTCTAAATACTTTTAAACAAAGCGCTTTGTATAAAACAAGGAGATCAATCAGTTCAAAAACAAAAAATAAGAAAGCCCTGAGCAGGTGCTTTAAAGCGCTCGTTCATTTGTGTACCTACCTCAAAATTTTGTAGAGGGACTTGAGATGATACTTCACTACATATTATAAAACAAAGTCGCTTTCTCTGTCCTTATGTCCCTTTGTATGCTTGAATCTTTGAAACTACGCAACGGATTTTGATGCGTTTTTTTAATAGATAGAGTGATTCAAGAGGAATATAAGTACCTTGATCCTCAAAATAAATTACACTCGAATAAGATATTTTTTGTGTAAATATATAGTTTATATATAATATATTTTTTATTATCCCCATGGGAGTCAACATATAAAAGGTAGTGGCTATAATAATGCAGAAAAAAACCATGATAAGTAGTTATAGGATACATATAAATCTTATATATTTTACCAGTGTATAGATATACTTACTTGAGCTTAATACAATTTTATTCCTGGAAATTTATCACCCTTCCAACATTCTTCATAAGATTAATAATTGAAGAAGAAAAATCAATGGAGTTATTTTCAATCTCCTAATGAAGTCGAGGTCGAAAAAAAATATGCATACATCTACATAATACTTCAGAAATGCAGAGATATAAAATTCCATATAGGAATTTTGAACTATTCAATAATTTGAAAACCAAAAATATTAATAGGTATCCTCATTTTTCAGAAAAATTGTCATCGTTAAGAATATATTCAAATTTATCAACAATTCACCTTATACTCGACATTTTCCTTGATTGAATTGGTATTATTTCAACACCTATTACCTACTTCCTTAAATTCTAGTCTTAAGTGAAATTTTAAATAGAATTATCTGAAAATATCAATCAATAAGGTTTATTTGAGCAAATAAAGGTACATTACAGAAACATCATATAAAAAATAAACAATAGGTTCTCGATAAGTGTAGAAAAACATGTTTCGAGATGTAAAAAAAAGAACAATAAGAAACATAAATTAAGCAAACATTCCAAAATGACTTTAACGCTTCACACACCTAGTAACATATCAGCTCTGCATTTCAACCAGATCAGCAGCTACCTTACGATGTAGGCTCATAATAAAAGACCTCAACTGCTTCTTGAACCGTGTCAACCCAGTTACAAGCTGAATCACACGAGGGATAGAATTATACAGCCTTGGGGCAATGTAGGAGAATGAGCGCTGTCCAAAATACTCTTGTACTTTTGGCAGGGTGAACATCTCTTTGAGTTTCATAAGAGTGGATATGCAAAAAGGTGAATTTTTCGCTACAGTGGTACTTCATGGTGATATTGAAGTAGTAAAGTTATAAAAGCTCTTCGTACTTCATTCCTGTGATAAGTGTGATCCATATCAGTTGTTAAGTTAGGTGAAATTAATCATTCGATCAATACCCTGAGATGTAAGAAGTGTGACAAATGTAGCATATGCTTAAATTAGGTACTCCATCAGTAAAATCAATTGACTTGGATCAAATCCATGTTTATATCAACAATGCTAGATGTAGGTACCTAAACATTACATGTCTCATTTAGGTAGTATGATATTCATTGTAGGTATAGACAACTGAAGTTTTCTTGCCTTATTATCATTTTATGCACAGATAAAAAAACACAGCTGGTTTTCGTGTATATTCATCTTCTAACATTTCCTGGAAAAAATAAAATGCGCTTTGTACCTAATAGTTTGTTTTGTAAAATTCTCAGAATACCTACCTACTCTTATTGAAAATACATTATGTTTGACAAAAACTTGAAGAACTCCCAATGCATTTCATCATTCAATCATTTTCATATTATCATTAGTTTCCTCACATTCGTCATTATGATTATATTTATTTCAAATCGAAGATGAATTACAGAAATTCAAACTGAAAAATAAGGTTATGTGTTAAGAAATAAACATACATAGAATCGCATAACCAACTTAACCCATTTCCATCTGTTATCGCCGAGCGAAACTAGAAATATAAACACTATATGATTATCAACTTGGGGTAGTCATCTGTAAATTCTTAAAGTGCCAAATAAAGATGAAAGATAATTGCGCTGGGACCAGTCGGCCAATCACGATAGAGGGGCGTGGTCTTTCGGAGGAATGACTCTTCGGTCGAATGCATTTTCGGACGACTGACCCTTCTAATGACTGACTTTTCGTATGAGTGACCCGCACC
>CM024239.1:26109958-26148526 GCA_013421045.1 Propylea japonica
TTACAGCTTACCATAGTTACGTGAGATGACAGAAAATATGTGTATTAAGTGTCAACTACACGTAACTAAGTAAATATGGTAAGCTGTGGTTACATCGCCAAAATTTGACTTTGTGACTTGACTTTGGTAATCACTTTCCATAGATGCAAACAATGATGCTCCACCCTAATTTCAACTCAAATTTAGCTTATCGTCAAATATAGGTAGGTATCAATGCACCAAAACATTTTTTGTTGCAAAGCTGCTAGTGTAGACCAATAGGGATGTTGACTCATGTTACGAATTCATATAAATTGAGGTTTTCCTCATAGAAGGAAATTTTTGCAATCCTAAAAAACCATTTTAGTGATCTTATTATTCTCGTTGAATTAAATAAAGCTGATTTAAATTATGTTATTTATTATCAACTATCACGTGACTGCGAACGCCAATCAGAGGTAATCCGTATAGTGACGTCAAACTATCCGTATTGTCATTGCAAATTCGAATGTTCGGTGCTCAGATCAACAAAATACATTCATAGGCCGGGTTCCACAAAACTCCAATCACCTTGATTATTGAAATGTCATCATTTCTCTGCAATTTTCAGTTCATTTTTGACATAAACCATCGACTTACTTCAATATAAACGATTTGATTGCCAATCAAGCTTTGTGAAACCACGGTTCTGTGACTTGAACCATAGTAATATATAATATATCATATCTATGATTCGAACTTACGAAGTTGAAAGCTGAAAGAGAACAGAATACCTAGTTCGTTACAAGAACGATAATCTACAATTTTCTTTATAATGGAGATAGGATTCATCAAGGGTAATAGTAGTAACTTTTACCGAAGATAAATTCCCTTATGGTCGCAAGTTTCTTTGCTGAAAACAAGGATTTTTGTGCAGCGGAGCTTAAAAACGTGAAATTGTCTTTGTAAGTAGCAGACTTTTAACTCATATTTATTATTACAAATAAAAGAAGCACCTCATTCAGCATTTACAGACCGACCTATTCATTTTGAAGGCTTAGATTGAACTTTTCCACAAGGGATCGGGCAAAATCAGTTCGCTTTGACAGAAGTCAAAGTATGTTCACTGTATTATGACGTAATCATCAGAACGTGACAAAATTGAGCATTTCCGCGGGAATTTTGAATTGTCTTTTCATTTACTCATTTTTATTGGCAACTACTATATTTTTAAGGAAAAAGTAATTTTTTCGTGTTTTATAGGGTTCATCTTAAAATAAAATAAATTCCAAAAAGTAGTCAACATCCCTATTGAGTTTTTGAAGCACAGCATCGAAATATTTTTTTAAACGGCACCTTGAGGCCTCGCTTATCAATCTTCAGCGTCATCAACGGTCACTTCTCATCAGACACCAAAAAAAATATCTATAAGGCGCTATAAAAACCCCTACGTATTCACTCCTGAAACATCTGCATGCATAAATTAAAAAATAAGACGTCTCTGTCCATCCAACCGAGACAAGGTCATCGATACAGCAAATTAATGCACACACCACGCGTTAAGAAAGTCCAAATAGATGATCGTCAGTAGATTAATAAGGTTAAAATAAACCTACAGCCTACAGCCTTCTTAAACGGGTTCGGGATCGGAGGCATCAGGTGTAGCTTCGACCATCCGACGGCACCTGCTACAGAGATTTCCAAAAGTGATAATACCCACACTTAAGGTAACTTTTCGACTTTAACGAATATACTTCCTGTTTAGATCGATTATTTTTGTCGCAGGAATAAAGATTAAGAGAGGAAATGAAGGAAACTTATTCTTGACGATACGTTATCTGTCAATAAAAATTTAGGTTATGACGGTATGTCATCTGAAAGATGTTCGTTTGAATTTTTTACCTTAGATGTGTGATTCATATTGAGCTTGAGGATAACAATGATTTTCAAAATTTAAACTTCAATGTGATAAATTAATCAGATGGTAGATGCCTCTCGTATCACTTCGAAAAGGATACAAGAGGAAAATATGAACCCAAAGACAATATTATCAGAATGTCGGAATGATTGACGATGACACAAAATAACGAACAGTGATTTGAAGACCAACTGGTCTTCAAATTTAGTAAATTTGAAGTTGATTAAGTATGTAAGATGCATATGAAAATTATCATGTGTCTATGATCTGATACATGATTTTAGGTGACTACGTACGTACTTTGAAAACATTGTTCTATGAATGAAATCATATACCTAACTTTATCTAATTTATGTTCACAGTACCACTTACCTAAGTATTAGACTCGGTATTAAATAATTGTCACTTGAGAATGGATGAATACCCAATCCTCCCAGCATTTTCGGAGCATAAATTTCTCAAAGATTCGTTCATAATCGGCAATTTTTTTTCATTGAGAACGGTTAGTGTTTTAGAAGGGGTATAGGTATTATAATGATTGATTGTCAAAGATTCAAATTTAGTTTATCAGGTCAACTTTCAGTAAAAATTGTCATTTATTCACAAGGAACATACATACATCCGAGATTTTAGAGATCAAATGCAGATACGTAACAAGCTTAGCAAAGCTAGTTAGGACTTCCGATGCTTTCCACCGAATAGTTAGTGAAAAACCTTCACTGATGACTCCGCAGTATCATACAAACAATGCAGATGCCAAAAGAAACCACAAGAAGTTGAACACAAGTTAGAGCAAGAAATTTAGAATTTGCTGATGTAGGTACCTAGTTCTATTGTAAAAAATTTTCTAGCTGGCGCAGGTTTTTAAAATGGGCCATCCCAAATCAAGCCAGTGATTTTCTTCGGGGTAGAATATTATGTTAACAAACGGCTGATGGAACTTATTTTCCAGCACCAATAGTGAACCGTGACTAGGTAGGTATATCTATTGACAGAGCAACATCGACATCTAGGTGTTTTGATCAGCCCGATCATTAAATCAACAATAATTTCCTACTTCTAGAAATAGTTGCACAAACTGGTATTTCTTGATGAAACTCTCTCTCACCAAAACCCCCTCAAAGAATCATAAAATTGTTGCTCTATTTCCCAACCCAAAGATTAACTTGTGTAATTAAACTATTTCCTCTGAAGATGCGTCAAACTTATCGAATTAAAATACATTCCCTAATTCTTCAAATCGATCTTATAAGACTATGGAAACAACCAAGCAACAAAACAGAAAACACCATACGACCTACCTGTGTTGCCGACGGATAGGTGTAACTAAATTGGTGGCATACGCGGCCATCATATAGAACAAGTTTTTTCTCGAAAACGTAGTAAACAGAACAATACACAGTCACACAAACACTACGAATCCGTTTTTACGTCACGCAGCACAAAATCCATGTTCTTAAGGTCGAAACACACAGCAACAACCATCCGCGCAGTGTACAAACTAAAACAAACACCACAAGACCTTTGCGACTGGGTGATCAGATAGTAACTGGAGGACCACTCCAGCTGAAAACATGACGGAAATGACTCTGCCCCCACACCCGCGCAACTGGGCGTGTCCTCGGCTAAATCGTCGAACTACATGAAAATACTGGGGTTACACGTGAATCCGATAAGCAGATTGGTGCCCCACTCCGAGATGGGCGGACTTTGGAGAGGGGAAGTACGCCTACCGGGCGAAAGTGGGGGCTACACGCGTGACTATCTTGTTTATGTGGCTCCGCATATCCAGACAAATTCCAGTTGGGTGCAACAAAAACACAAACTGAATTTATTGGATACAAGGTGTTTGTCGGAATGGATTGTTGGAATCATTTGTATTCCGATTTGGACGAACGATGCTCCGGTTTTTACACCGAAAACCCACTTTACACCTCTGTGCCGTTTGGTGCTTATTGTCACACGTGTCTTCGGAGGCAGTAAAGATACGAGTGCACATGCTTAGATATGTTTTATTAAATGGACATGGCATAAAACTCAAGTGGCATGATAAAGCGTTAGGATGGTATTTTTTTTTTGTTTCTACCTACCCCGATGTCGACGCCGTCTGGGATTATGGAGCGTGTTGGTGTTTGATTTTATTTGAATGCAAATCGAAGATATCAGAACAGGGGGGAACGGGGGCAACGTGTGGAACTGTTTGATCAGGAAATGGAAACATTTTTGTTATGGTTTGACATATTGAGAATGATTCGGGTGTAGTGCTTATCAAACCGTTTCATTCTCTCTTATTCAATTCTAAATTATCAAGCAGCCCTCAAAATAAGAGATTTGATAAAATGGACAGCTTTGAAGGTAATCAGAAAGAATTAAATCGAAGTGAGATCCATCCATTCTTTCTTCATAAAATCTTATTGGATTCATCATAAATATCTATTATTAATTTTTGAACATTAGAATTCATCAAATTCATAATATCTAGTAGTCCTTATCCTTCTAAATATACTCACAAATTCTGAAACTCTTTTTTAAACTACGTAATATCATCGGGAACTGAATAAGCTGTTATACACAATCTTGTTAACAAAATTCAGTAAAGAAAATTTTGGCCGAATTGAAGTATTTGAAGGATTTGATTTAGTTCATTATCACACATCAAAATCTACGAAAATTACTGGTGTCTTCGTCTGACTTGGCATTCATTAAAAAATTATAAAAATTCAAATAACAAAATGCCGCAAGCCTTACTGATTTTATAAATATGAATGTCATACGATATTAATTTTCATTTCGCGGGAGTTGTGTGAAATGGAAAGAGACAAATTTTCTTTACCTGAAATTAATAGTCACAAAATGGATGAATCAAAAGTTCATTATGTGAAAATTATATAATTCTTTTTTCTTTCTTTCTTGATTTTGATTTCAATGACTTTTTGACTGTACATAAAAGTTTTCTCGAATAATTCACACACACGATGTGGAATGAAAAGATACTCGTATATCGAAACACAATTTGTGGTGGATTGTGTGAATTTTAATATTCAGCCATATACCCAAATATTCGTTTGAATGAAAAGATGAGGATAGCAATATTTCAGCTTATACTTTAAGAACATCCAACTACACCTATGTAAACGTATACAGAGTGATAGAGTTTTTTCCGCGGTTTTATCTCATGGAGCTCCGTTCACATTTTCCTCTGTGAGTAATATACAGGTGATTTTTTTAAGTGTTTCATTAGACGTTTTCGAAGAAGCAATTGTAATACAGATTCAAGATTTTGGATTTTCGTTTAAGAGTACATGAACTTTAATTGTAAAATATTTTCAAGAAGAATCTACTTCCGGTTTCACCGGAAACGAATGTAACTTCGTTATTTCAAATGCAATACCCTGTATATTTATACATATTCGAATTCTTCGTTCAATTCTACACTGATTTGATGTATGATATGTGCAACCACTCAAGCGGTTCTTGAAGTATAGCCTGATTATCAATTTTTTTGAAAAAAAGGTTGTCACAAATTAGTGTCCATATCCTCAAAATCCCTCATTACAAGAATTTCTTTTTGAGAAAGTGGAACAAAAGAAAGTACGCTGATACTGTTTCTCGTATAACTTATGAAAAATATTATACAGGGTGTCTGAAAAAGGGCCCCAAAGTGAGCCTCAATAAAACTATGAAATCTCACTTTTTCAAATGGAACCCTATAATTTTGTAATTCCAATCGATTGCTCGTCAAAAACCAGTTATGGTGTCCAGAACTTTCATCATGCCTCTAAAATCAGTATTTTCGCCGTTATTCAATAAAATTCGAATTTCACGATTAAAGACAGGTTTCGCACAGTTTGTAAGCTTGCATTTTTGAAGTAGGCTATGTTAGGAACTGTCAATCTTACTTTTTCTTACAGATCAAGCACTAAGCAAACATGCAATAATAATTTCACTGGAATGATATATCAAGGAAATGTTCTCTATTTGCGGCAAATGTAACAAATTCCTAGAAAAGTAATTAGAAATTCAACGAACGAAATTCACATTTACTGACGAAATCAAAGTTCAGGAGGTATCAAAACAATTTTCTCCGTACTGGAAGCCTTAACCCTGAACGGACTCGAGTGAATACAGTAATAATGAATGAATCTCTCAGCTTAAAACTATCACAAAAATTTTATTCACAACAGGAAACTAATACTAAAATAATTTCAAAATTAAAAAATTAAAAGTTCTGACTGCCCTTTCTAATATTTTCTTACATTCAGGATAATGAAGAACATATTCAATACATCACTGTTACTGTAATTCATTTTTTGCATAGTGCCCGATTAATCAAAAGAATAAATGACAGTTCTCTAAAATGCATTATAAATCAACAGACACAGCCTTCTTGAAAACTTCTATCCTAATAATCTATGGTTAGACTAAGAAACCTTGATTCAATCCTGAAATTCGAATTTTATTCAATAACGGCAAAACTACTGATTTTAGAGGCATGAAATGTTTGGGACACCCTAACTGGTTTTTGAAGAGCCATCGATTGGAATTACAAAATTATAGGGTTGCCATTTGAAAAAAGTGAGATTTTATAGTTTTTTTGAGGCTCACTTTGGGGCCCTTTTTCAGACACCCTGTATAATATTTCCTCATAAGTTATACAAGAAACAGTATCAGCATGCTTTCTTTTGTTCCACTTTCGCAAAAAGAAATTCTTGTAATGAAGAATTTGAAGATATGGACACTAATTTGTGACAACCTTTTTTTCAAAAAAATTGATAATCAAGCTATAATTCAAGAACCGCTTGAGTGGTTGTACATATCATACATCAAATCAGTGTAGAATTGAACGAAGATTCGAATATGTATAAATATACAGAGTGTTGCATTTGAAATAACGAAGTTACTTCGTTTCCGGTGAAACCGGAAGTAGATTCCTCTTGAAAATATTTTACAATTAAAGTTCATGTACTCTTAAACGAAAATCCAAAATCTTGAATCTGTATTACAATTCCTTCATCGAAAACGTCTAATGAAACACTTAAAAAAATCACCCTGTAGATGATGTATTATAGTTATTATAGGTATAAGTAGAGCACTATAAACAAAACCCTTTTTAGAGCCTTAGTATAAGTATGGCGTTTGAAATTTGGTTTTAAGATCAATTTTTGAACTGTCAATATTTTTTATATTTATGATGTAAATAATGGTTGATAATATTATTTTGGCTATTTCCATCATAATTTCTTCTCCGTTAACCATTTATAGGTAGATACTTTGCTGCCATGAGGAAGACTCTTCTTAACTCTCAAAAGATACTCTCTTCACTCTTTGAAAATTCTTGTCATATTTGACAGTTCGCAGAAAACCTTTAATGACTTAGATCTATTTTTGATTCATTCAGTTGTCGAAAATTCATTTAGTTTTTTTGTGCTGGAATTTATTATTGGCTCAAATGTTTTGATAACAATAATTATCAAATGAATGTTTGACCACTGAATAAACCAAAAATAATACAAATCATCCATTGTTTTCTGAGAACAACCAAATAAACAAACATTTTCGAAGAGTGACGACGTGGCTTTCCTGATAGTTTGAAGTCTGCAGTGTTTAGATACCTGACGACGGCTGGCCATTGCTAGCCGAAATGCTGAACAGAAATAGTAAATATGATGGAAATAACCCATTAATATATTAAGAATCCCATCATCAAGAATTTCACGTCATCAACTGAATAATGGGTGTGTCACAAAAAGCCAAAACAAATATTTTTAAAGTTTCGATTTTCGGAAATCATTATCTACCTAAAAGAAATAGGTGAAAAGTGCAACAAGTCGAACAATATTGTTTTGGTTCGAAATATCGATTTGGTCATAAGTATCTGAATATTCGCATGGTTCTATTATGTCGATTTCAGTACAAAATACTGAACTTGCAGATATTGGGACGAAACAGAGATTTGTTCACCAGGATCAGAACAAAATATAAGGTAATTCCGGGTTAGATGCCCCACCAGTACCTACCTACAGATGCCCCCGATCAGCATAACTTCGGACCTAATCGTTAGTTGACGCCACGTGATCCATGGTCGTTGTTTACTTGTTCTTCGTTTTGCGAAAGTCATAGGAAATAATACCACAAAATCTTTTTAAATCCCGAATATTCAAGAAAACAGGAAACTGTTGGTGACTTGCTCGTATGATCTAATTTAGGTGTGAACATATCACAGTGGAAAATATTTATCTTTCAACGTTTAATGCAATACTATTGCATTTTCGTATGAAGGGGGTCCATTGGTTCAGTTAGGTTAGAAATAGTAGGAGGAATTCTTCATGGGTCAATTTTGATATACGGGGCATCTCTCCCGTAAAAAAGGATAGATGGCCTGAAATAATACGGGATAGATGCCCTAGATTCATTTGTATATTTGGCAAATGTTGATGATATATCTTATGAGTCTCGCCCTTGCTGTTTGATTGAGGGAATATTTCTTAATAATGAATACTAAAATTTCGGATATATGTCCCAACTTAAAAACTCAGATGAAGTCAGCGCCGAAACTGGTTCCTTGTACGAAAAGGTACAATGGTACTCCACCCAAAAAAAACTCCTTCAAAATAGCCTGGTACAATTTCTCCTAAAATCGATCAGAAATGAAACTTTGACAAAGCGAAACCCCAAAATAAAAAAAATAAAAATAGAAGAACATTTTTCGTTCTCAGAAGATGGATGCCATTCATATAAAAAGGTACCTAAAAATTCACCATCTACAAGTTGTGTGCTAAGGATCAGAAAAAAATTGATATCACAACGAACAAGGCAGATTGGTCAAATGTTTGGGTTGTGACTAGTGGTTCCACGAGACGTTTACAATGGTTATAACTGCGTCACTGTGGACGTGAAAAATTAAGGGCCGTAAATCTTGACCGCCGTAAAAAAATTTCTCATGACTTGAGGTTTGGCTAATCTTCTTCTTAGAATTAAGATAAAAAAAACTAATGAAAGTTTCTGCTCTTCTTTTATAAAGCGCTTTCCTTGAGTGGGGCGGCTCACCCAAACTACAGGGGCAACTCTCCCTTACTCTCGGGAGAGATGGCCAAAAAAGTTGTTTTTATTTTTACCTTTTTTTAGAAGGAACATAAGAATTTTAAGTTTTTGAACAAACAATATTGTGTCTAAATAATATCTCATGTTTTCAGCATCTGTTTTATAATTTTAAATTATAATTGCATTTTAAAATCACAGTTTTTCGTTAGGTGGGCATCTAACCCGGATTTACCTTACTAACCCTAAACCGAGGTGACCGTTACCTCCAAGGGGCCAAGGGCTGTCCCCCTTTCAACCTTTCCATGCATCCCCAAAATATATAACACCCAATTCTAACCTCTCTCATTTCCCGAAAATAATGAAGAAATATATCAAGTTGTTCCTAGCTCGAAAATAACTATAATATTACCCGATTTACATTTTTTCACAGTTATACACAGACCGAATTTGTGTTCTCGAGTCACGCACGATTCTTATTCATAAGTTTTTCTGACGATTTTCACGCTTCGCCGGGATGAATTTAATTTTCCTCTTTCGTGCTAGGCCCGTCGCGGCGTTGCCAAGCATGCGCTAATTTACGACCATTTGGAATATTCCATTTAATGATGATGGTGTGAATTGTACCTAGTTACTCGGTTGGTTTCTGTTGTTATAATTAGTAGGTGCTTTAGTAGAAAGCTGGAAGAAAACGGCAAATGTTTTTAATTGTGCGGACAGAAACCGCATTGTCGTTTAGATCTCGTTAGGACTGATTAAGTTTGGTCAGATGTAATTTGGGTATCATTATGAGTGAAATGATAATGGCAGTTGTAATTTTAAGTATATTTAACCTATTTTTTGCTATTCCGTGATTTGAAACAATTGTGAGAATGATTGCGGTGAATTCCTAAGGGCTTGTACGCACATGGTTGTTTCAAATCTGTAATGAATTACTTACATATCATAATTTTCATCACAAGACGTGTAGTGGACCGTTTCACCTTTATTATTATGTAAATAAAACATATCTGTCATCTACAATAAGCACCCAATAAATAAAATGTTATTATTCTAGTAAGTATATCCAGGATAAAGTCGGAAAGATGGACTACCTTTTGTAAAAGTAAAAATTGCATTGATTTAACAAACTGAAACCTACAAAGTCTTTTAATGTAAAGAAGTAAAATTTACCTATTTTTGTTGATACCGATTTATCCCGATTCAAGTTATTAACATACTTTTTCAAAATATTCTATACCTACCTACATTCTATATCGTGTTGAAATTCGTCGATTCTACTTTTCCGTATGGATTAAAGCATGGCCTACAAATTGAGCGAAAGATGTGGTTAATAGGTGTATTAAGTATATGGGAAGTATTGTAATACATACTCCAGCTTTTGAACACAATGAGTTGAGGACCTGAAATTTTTAGGGTAGATCGTAGATTTGCTGTCAGAATAATATGTCGGCCAAATCTGTCGAATGATTCTCAGGGTTATAGAGATTGACATATTATTATGGAAATATGCATATTTTAGAAATGAAAAATCCAAATCTATCAAGATTCTTTATTCTAAAAAACGCGAATTTCCAAGAAGATATATCAGGAACTTTTCAACAAACAATAGGTTTCACTGAATTTTGGATTCGGTCAAAATAGTAATTTACGTTACAAGTCCGGAAAATAAATAGGGTTTTCTGGACGAAAAGACGAAATTCAGTAGAAGTCTGTGAGACCAAAGACGTGTTTTCGAACGAGTTGCCTACATTCTGGGACGTACTTACGTGAGTTCCCAGACCAGGCCAGGAAATTCTAATTGCACGAAGAAAAGGCGTCCGGAATGGAGGTACATCCCCGACGGTAGCCGAAAAAATTTTTGTTTTTGGTATTAATTGCATTCAATTCATAAAGTGAATATTGAATGAAAAAATGAAAATTTTCAATTATAGTATACTCATAGTTTCCTCAGAATTAGATATTAGTTTGATTATGAATATAATTGTAAAGCGACCAAAATTTGATACTCTGTAAATGTTCTATCAATTCAAGCATCTCAGTGACAAGCGTTATGACATTTATATATCGGGGCTTTTCTAGAATATATGCGGAAGAAGATTGAATCAGAAAATACTTTGTGCCCATGAAAGCAATAAATTGCTATATAGTCACATTCAGCCGTATTTTGATGTTTCCATAAGTGAAGTCGAGTTTCATATAACTCGAAACATTACAACACCTTGCATTCGTCGGAAAAAAATTCACGTTAAAAGTATATGTAGTTTATAAGCTATCCGATATTAATTCTACTAATTTTCAGCACAATGTCTTCTGAACATTTGTGGACCTAATTAGATAAATGTTCTTTTATACCTTATGCATCAGTGTAGCTCAGTAATATTAAATATAATGAATAAATAATATTTATATATTTGAATATAATTTCAGCCAATAAAATTAATATTTGTACACTAAGTATACATTTTTCTTCAATCAAGAAAAAATGTATCAATGAAATTTTGAGTTACATTCATATTCAACATGAGTACATAACTTCCGTAAAAAGAAATTGAGTCCTCATTATACCCAACGAAAATAATGAGCGCAGGTGTAGTTCAAGGTAGAGTCCTTGATCAGAATCATTTGAATATGTTTTTATACATACGGCGTTACAAGTTTTAGTATACAATCTTAAAGGGGGTTGTATCCTGGAAATTCATGTTAAATTTTAAGTAAGCATCCTTATTTCCAGGGTTCCAATGCTATTATTGGGAAATTAGAAATATTCATGCAGATAAAGTGAGATTTCCCATCAAACTATTTCAGTAAAAGGATAGGTATATCTTTTCCAAGTGTCTCGGCTTGGTCGAGACCATTAGGAAAGATAATACATATATTTTTCATAATATATTGAATACCGGAATTTACATGGATACGTTCGGCACTAAGGAGGACTCTGTATATCTAGTTAACAAGGATAGAACGATATCACATTTTGAAAGGCCTTAAATCCTCTTCGTAGAAATATCGACATAAAAAATCAACGAGGCTATTTCTACAGAGGAAATTTGAAGCCCTATTAATAAAATCAAAATTCCGTACTAGCAACGATGCACTTTGATCTTTTTTGAATGAAATTTTCCTACGACGATTGGACTTCAATAATTAATAGAGTCAAAATT
The DNA here is from genome assembly GCA_013421045.1 of Propylea japonica. Classification (NCBI taxonomy): domain Eukaryota; kingdom Metazoa; phylum Arthropoda; class Insecta; order Coleoptera; family Coccinellidae; genus Propylea; species Propylea japonica. Next base: position 26,122,037 of record CM024239.1, read on the forward strand.
ATAACCAAATAAATTCATAATGAAATTGGCTTTCGTACCTTGTTCGAGAATGGAACTTGCCAATAAAATTGAACATATATTTCGAGCAACTCATACAAATAAGTTCAATTAATCAATAATTTATTTCGTTTTCGGTTGAATTAATTCGATGTGACCTGTTAACAAATTCATTATAATTGCGGTTAATTAGACCTTTCACAGGACCTTTCGACTTTGAAATTACGAAAAGAGGTTCAATAATTTTGGTAATTTCAATCAATCGATAACAAATTATACATTTGACCAGAGGAATATGAATAAGTCGATGAAGCACTCCACATTTCAGTATAAATTATTCACCTTTAGCCTTCGTATCAAATTGTGTGTTTGGGGTTAATTCCATGATGTTTTATTTAAGAATAATAAATTACTGAATTTTAAAAAACAGAAGGCTGTTAGCTATATTAAGTTTACCTAATTGGTATGATATATTGCTAGTGAAATTGTTGATTTATAACTTAAATGTAATGAAGTTGAACCAATTAAGTTTGAACATATGACATTGCATATTTTGTACAATTTTGTCTGAACACCCTGTGAGTTTCGACTTCTGAGCTGGAATTGATTTTAACTGACTCGGTTGGACTCCCTGATGAAAAATTTAAGGTCAGACAGCCTGTCGGGCCGCCCGTAAGACCTTTAACTTGCTAGAAAATGACCTAAGAATTTGAAATGTTAAATAATTCAGGCGTGGGATCTAAATATCTAAAGAGGTTGATAGAATAAATCGATCTGACAGTTTTCAATTCAAAAGTTTTTCGTGATTTCAAGGAATCTAGGTTCAAAATTTCATATTAAGGTATTTAATAACGATACGAAAACAATTGTACCAGAGTTGAATAACATAGAGAAATATAAAAAAGGAAAGAAAAAACTGAATAATTTAAGGAAAGTATGTGAGTATTTATTATCCTCCTAGCCTAATAGCAGATACGGCAGCAATATGATGATAAGTTCGCAGAAAGTGATACAATAACACTTGTACTGAAGTCGAAGAAAATGATAGAAATAGAAATGAAAAATAAAGAAAAAATTGAATAATTAAAAGTATTCATAATCTCCGTGGAATTATTAGTAAGGCTGAAATATAATGATAAGTTGGCAATAAGTGATATAAGGGTGTTGTTTGATCATTTCAAATTCTTCGAGGTAATCTTCAATGTGCCTCGTGATATTAATCAAATTATTTGTATTATCTACATCTAGAAAGTCAGAAACTTTTGCACGCTTTTTCGTATTGAAAAAATGATACAGCTGACCATGAGCAAGAGTAGAATGTATACAAGGTCTGTAAACAAATGCCAGAGACTTGGGGAGATGATTCCTCGATGAAAATAAGCAGGCGTTCATCAAATTTTTTTTCGAAATCGATCTCCGTTCCAAGATAGAGCCTTTGGAAGGCGAAGACGAGCTGACAGTTTTAATTTTTTTAGGAGTCATAAAACTATAAATAATATGATTCATTAAGTAGATGTTACACACAAAATGTTTTCTGATCCTATAACTTTATTATTAGGGGTTGAAAATAACAACCCCTCATGATTTTTTTTCAAAAATTGTTTTCGTGGGATAGATTTTCGAAAAATAAATTCTCTTATGTAATGAATATTCTAAGATATTGTTTATGCTCTAGAAGTTCTATTCGTTTAATTAAATATTACGGATCTAATTTTCTTTCGGAAATTAGTAATTAAACCTTCAGAAAGATTTAGAGAATATCTTCATCTCCTGTCATAGAGTACAATATCTTAGAATATTCATTCCATGGAACACTTATACGATGAAATGGAATGAACAGTGATCTTACTGCTTGTAAGTTATTCTAATTTTTCCCAGAAAAGTATCGACTGTATCGAAATTTTGCAGGAGACTTTTTTTCTCCAGAATTGAATGGGAAACCAAAAGAGAATTTTATTTTTCGAAAATCTATCCCTCGAAAACAATTTTTGAACGAAAGTCATAGAGGGTTGTTATTTTCAACCCCTAATCTAAAAAATTGTGTGAGTAACATCTACTTAGTGCTTCATAACATGTATTGTTTTATGATTCAGTTTTTTTAAGAAGCCGTAAAAAAATTAAAAATGTCAACTCGTCATCGCCTTCCACAGGCTGTATCTTGGGAGGGGATCGATTTCGAAAAAAATTTATATGAACTACCCCTGCTTATTTTCATCGAGGAATCATCTCCCTATGTCCCTGACATTTGTTTACTGACACCCTGTATACATTATACTCTTGCTCATGGTCAGCTGTATCATTTTTTCAATACAAAAAGGCGTGCAAAAGTATCTTACATCTTAGAATAGTAGAATAAGAATGATCGTTTTTCGAATACGATCCAGCGAGCAAAGATTTCTGACTGCACGTCAGGGTCAGTTCTTTCCGATAATTTTCATATCCATCATTTTGGAAAATAATGATATGAAAAAATATTAACGGTAAATATTCAGCCTTAAATCTTTACAAATATGGTTATAGATGGAAATAAATGATTACCTATGACTTCTCATATTCGGTGCAAGTGTTGAGGTAATATTTTTTTATCCACACCTTTTGAGTAATTATCATGTGAGATTTTTATGATCGTTATTATGTAAAGAATAATCAACCAAAAACGTAACATATTCCCGACAAATTGTACACTGTGAGGACGCAAACCTCTATTGCGTGTCGAAAAATGGAGGTCCATCCCCAACTCCATTTCCATAATTAAAATATTAATCTAATTCATCTAACAAGCCTCTACCTGCCGGATGTGTCAGCTCGAATATAACTATACGTTCAACAGGAAAATAATTATAATATGATAATGCCCCTTTTATTCACCTCATACGTGAAAGATTTGCTGGAAACAAGAAATAAGGTATATCTTTTGCCGTTTGCGTTGCCAGATAACATATTTTCAACATCAGATATAAAAATACAGATTGTATTATATTATAACAAACGGAAGGTTGTTCTATTCTACAGTCGGCATGGCATATTTTTTCATTTGTTTTAATTAGGAGTGTTTTGTCCCGACTATGTTTGAAGCTGATTTTCCGTTTCACGTGGTTTGTTCTATTTGTTACATTTCGTTTTTTATGTATTCATTATATGGAACTGCGGTGACCCCCTGAAAAATTCAAATACATATGTTAATCCGAATTCGTTTTGTTTAATTCCAACCGTGAACAGACTCGAATATCAAAAAAATACAGGGATTATTTTTCTATGATATAGTCCAACGAATACACCTTCAGAACATTGGAATGAAATTTATTTCCCAAAGGGGCTTGTAGGTACTCTGTATCGATATTTCGCATTGAATGAACAAAATTATACATAATTTCGTTTACGCCAGGGCCGAAGCAACATTTTTGGGGGGGGGGACAAAGTTTCGAAGATTTGCCAACTATGTATTGATGGATTGGAAAATCAATGGTGGAAGGGGTGATACTTTGGTTTGCGATTCAAAATTTTTTATGATAGCATTTAAAATAATAATTTAAAATTCAATGGTGATACTAAGTATTTTAATTTTGTATTACCAGATCAACACACTCGTCGTCTTCAGGATTTTGGGAAAATATTATGGTTCTTTCGATACAAAAAAAAGGGAAAAGACTTTTGACTCGTATATGATTATTACAACAAAAATTTATTTGAAGATATTTACTAATAATATCATCGCCATAGAAAATTATCAAGTTTTTAAATTATTAGTGTGTTCTGCAACAATTTTTTTATTTCAATTCCATGAATTTAGCGGACATGAGCACCACATGAATTCGCATTTTAATTCTGAATTTCATATCGACAGATGAGCAGTTATTAAGATAAGGAAAATATTCCATCAGTGACGATGACTTCGAAACTACTGAACTGACGATCTGGTCCGTTGAAGAACTCGAATGAGATATTCAAATCCCACACCTATCCTGAAAATTTGATCTTTCAAACTCTTCCTTCCGAAGGTTATGTGTGTTTTAATTCTAGACCAGCAATACTAGCCAGAAATTTATATTTCTCAAAATCTTTTGATGTTTCGATTCTGATAAAATGTAGCACGAATATGCTCGTTGCTGACGTAGTTCATAATAAGTTTGACATTGATCGGATTCCATTAACGATTAAAATTACAGACATTTGGGTAAAACGACCGCACCGCTGTTCCCCTAGAACAAGTATACGCAAAAACTACTGTTCGATATTTTCAAACTTTTTTTGAAGCAGTCAAATTCATTAATAATTTTGAAATAAATATTTCGGAATATGTACTCCCATTTAATTGGAATTTCTGAAACTTTTCTGAAAGTTTGCCAACTGTTTCGCGATTTTTTATCCAACTGCTTCGAAATTTTGTCAACTGCTTCGAAAATTCACCAACTGCTTCGAGAATTTACCAACTCTGATCAATATTTGGCACGCCTCTAGACCAACTACACAGACATTTGTCAACTGCTTCAATTGGGGGGAATCGTCGCAAAATTACGAAAATGTTGTATTATATTCAGTAAATGAATACTCGTACATATCTAACCTATTGTTTACTTCACCCCAGTGCGGCAATGAAATGCTTTCCATATCACTCTAATGCTTGGTTGATTAAAATGCAGTACTACTCACGCTTAGGGGCATCTCTATGTTAATGTTTTACTCTGAGGGTCAAACAAAAATTTTTTTTCACCGCCGGTTACTAATACTGGATATACTAGGTCAAATGATTTTCTCGATGAATTTTTTTGCTCTAAATATATAAGTATCTTCCATAGATTAAAAACGATAATGTTTAGAAAATCAGGATCGGAAGATCAACAAGAGTATAGATACCTTCGAATTCAGAGCAGTCGAAAGACGAGTTGTTTCTCCGCCTTCTCATCAAAATAAGATAATTTGCATTTATTCTTATATTCTGAAGCCTAATAACAAAACAATGACCTGTACAGAACATCACTTGAGCAGAAATAATAAAAATCAAATTTCCCGAGAAAACATTAAACATTTGTTTATTTGTAGCAGAAAAATAATTTGGAGGATTGCGTCAATTAGTTTACCACTATATTTTTTATAAAACAGCAATGATTGCAGGTTGACAATATTTTCTCGACACTTGACGCAAAAAGTCTATTTTAATGAAATTGAATAGATTTTGCAGTAAACTGATAATGTGAAGTCTTCATATTCCACTTTTTTTCGGTTTCCTCATAGGCAATATTCAAATACGTGAGTTGTTTTTAAAATTTCTAGTGCTTTTTGCGTTATTCAACACTTGACAAAACGTCAGGTAAACTGACCTTTGGCGCCGTCAGACGAAACCGAATATTTATTCCCGAAATTTTACTATCCAGAGCACGACATGTAGACTTCTAATTGAAAAACCCGTGCATTCTTTTGAACCGTACACTCAAGAAAATTTTATGATGCCGCTGAACGGGAGGCTGAAAAATCGTTCTAATCGCCTGGTTTTAGTTACCTTTCATGTAACCTGAGAGAAAAGAATGTCTCGAAATAACCAGCTACGCCATTACGATTTCAGCGATCATAAAACGTAATGATTCCTCAGAACTAATGGATGTGTTTTCGAAATTATTCATTCCTTTCTTTCCATCTATAACGAATTCAATGAAAATTGGGCGTCAACAGTTATAAAAAAAGATTCTGCATAATATGAAAAAATGCGAATATTGTTTTGCGAATAAGCAACTAGGTAAAATTTTTTTACACCTGATTTTATCAGCACTCCGTATGAGAAGGGTGTGCTAATTCGACATGTCGGTGTCTGGGGGCAAATTTTTATGAAAAATAAAAATATAAAAATTCATTGGGACAACCGCGCGTGTGCACGTGCATGTCTAAGGAATTAGTTCATAGTTACTGGGTGGTTCTCGAAAATGTGCATTTGTGAAATATACTGCTGTCACTTTTCTTCTGAAGACAACTTTTTTATTTCTGTGAAAATATTATTGCGTGAACTTTTAACATAAAAGATATGAGATTTTCGTATGAGTTTTTTCATTCGAAGGAGACGTCTCCTAGCACATTTCGATAGAGCTTGAGATAAAATCTCCAAATACGATAATTTTAAAGGTCGGATTTCAGAATTATTCCTGCGATAAGAAACTGGCTGTGAAGATTTTGATGATTTAAACTATATTCGAAATCAATAATGACAACACAGAAAGAAAACGAAATGGGAATTAAATATTTATAAAATTAAACAACATGAATGAAATCTATCAAAAAATGAAATATGTAAAATATAAATACATAATTACAAAAATTAAATTCTATGGTTCTGATGAGGCGATCACCTTGAAATTTGGCATGAACATTCAATATAGTAGTTTTCATTCTCAAAAAACAAATTTCAGTCGAATTGAATATTCTGTTATGAAATATTGAAATTCTTCGTTCATTAATCCAATTGAATTTTCTATGGTTCTGTTAACACCATGGCCACGAAATTTTGCATTTGGCCGTAAAATTTCATTCTGATTGGTTTTGTATTTTCTGAGATATTGAGGAACAAAAATTTTGAATCGCCATATTTTATGGTTAACAGTTAATGAACTCAACCGAGCCATTTGGGACCTGAACTCATCCTGAAAATTTCAATTCTCTAGGACAAACATTTCGAAAGTTATTGTGCTAACGGACGGTCGGACGGCCTTACGGACATAATTGAATTTGACCACGAATTCATCATCAGGGAGCCTAACCCTAACGTTGAGACCATTTTCGGCTCAAAATTCGAAAATTACAGACATTTGGCAAAACGATATAGTACTCGTTTAAGTAGAACGAGAGATCAATTAGCCCTCGAATCAAAACGAAACAAATTGTCAAAATTTGAATATATTTTCTATTTTTTCCAACTCCAACTAGAATTCCTCAAATCCAAAATTACTGAATGAGCTATTACTAACCTAATTTGTTTTTCAAGCTTCCTCGGATGACAATGATTCCAGGATGCACTAGAATTGAATGGAGTGCCCCACCCTGAGTAACGCAATGTATTATCATGAAGGCACACTTGTAGTCTCAAAGTAACTCCATAGATGGAGTAAATAATTTATAATCATCCATATTTTTTATTGAAGTCACATCCAAGGCAGATGAGATGAATATTCATCCTTTCCGTGAATTATCCAAAAGGACCACACATTCGGGATACAACTACCCAGAATACCACACAGTTGGCAACCCTGACACAATCTGTCCAGTTTCCTACGTGCTTGTAAATCCTCAGACACATTAATAAATCCGTCTCATCCAAATGCAATACCAATAAAAATCCATCACCTGTAAGTCACTTACCCAATAATTAAGCTCGGATTAGTCAATAAATTCCTGATCAGTATTCAGATCACCTTATTCGTTCGATAGAAGTACGATCACAGAAAAATTCTAGTTTATGTAGCTGATGTATGACGCCATTGTCTCAAAGTCTAAGTCGAATCGTGAAGGAGAATAGTTCATTTGAATTCTGGGCCAGACTGACGCATTGTTTTCTATGAATGGACTCGGTATGAGATATTAACCATTGTTGTTGTATTTAGTCGAACAATGAGTTATTACAGATTGCTGATAAGTAATACAAACGGTTTGGATATGGAATGGGAATTAGTTGATGGAGCGTGTAATCTCCATTTATCTTTCTTGAAATTTCTTTGCTGTGGTCGTTTCTGTGGTATAGAGGGGGCAATTCTTCCTGCAATCCTATAGGAACAGAATTGGATATGACCACGAATCTTTTCATAGTAATCGAAGCTTGTTGTGCTCTCATTTCTATTGACATGTACAAAAATTTTAAAAATTATAGCTCAAAATTATCTCCAAGGGCCTATTGCACCAAATACCTACCAAGTTTTCACTTTGCACTTTGCATCCTGACAAATTTGCAAATTGAAAATTAATTATGTTACGACATTTCTACCAAGATTTAATTTCTGCGAAGTGTTCACTTTGCACTTGCGTTTCCACATTGCATTTTCAATTATGCATGCGTTTCGCGCAACATTATTCATTTGAAAAGTGAAAAGTGCAATAGGCCCCTCGGGTTATAGGAGTGAAAATACATTTCCATGAGTTCAGAATTCATTTTCGTTCTGAATTGATCACAATTTTTTGCTATAAACTTCTATTCAAAAAATAATGGTGCTTTTTTCTGTGCAAAAATAGGATGTTTAGTAATAGAATATTATGCAACGAGCGTATAATGATAGCTATTATTCACGAGGTTGAGTTTAGGCTACGAGCCGTAGGCTAGTGGCCCAAATCACCGAGTTAATAATAGCCATTATACGCGAGTAGCATACTATACTTTATCTACGACTACTGAATATATTTCTTGAAGATTTTAAAATTGGGCGACAAAACCCTTCGATGACAAGCGTGGAATGAGTCATGTTGACACATGAGAAATTTTTGGAGACCTTGTCATTGAATATTTTGTAATGAAAATTGCTTAAATTGATACAATAAAAGTAGATTGGGCTCTTGATTGACAAGGTATACCCATTTCTAAAAATCTTTTTAGGTTTTCACTTCCAGTCTCTGAAACAGAAAAAATAAAAAAAAATTAATTAAGATGCAAATGAAAAAACCAATTCCGAAGATTTTACAAGTTTGTCTGAAAAAGGTGTCTGATATAGACACCGAAACGTTACATTATACTTTTCATTTATTTCTTTTTTTTCAGTTTTATGGTTAGGCAACAATTTTTTAAGAACCAATTTGCACCTGACAAATAAGTGCAAAGATTTTCGCAGGAGCACTTCATCTTAATTAAAATTTTTTACTTATTTCTGTTTCAGAGACTAGGACTCCTAAAAAGTGTTTTAGAAATGCAGAATCCTCCCAGATTATATTTCAATCGATATCTGAAGGTATACCCATATTTGTTAGTTGGAGTACTTTAGAATACTGAAGAAATATCAATTCAAAGAATATTATGTTAAAGCTGAATCTATGAAGCATCTGACAGCAGTGAATAATAATTCATTATTCTTTTGTCTTATATTGGATGGCTTATAAAATAGTGGATAAAATTCATTATACAACAAATTTTCACTGGAAACAAAAGCTGAAAGTTTCATTATAAAGTTATTTGAGTGGAGATATTTAAGATTAATTTCTATAATTGCAATAGCTTAAACGTATAAATTGATACTGAATAGTGTTTCTCTTTTTGTCGTCTATCCTCTCAATTACGAAACATTTTTATTCAATTTGCCTTCTGCTAATATCAATGTGGTCGTCAACCCACATGTTTCAATGCGCAAGAGACATAACAATGATATTATTTGATATAATAATACCACCCAAAAAGCCCATTTCAAAAGTCATGTGTGGAAATTTTAATATTTAATTATTACCTAGAATCCTCGTGATCAGTCATTAACATTAAGAAAACCAACTAAGTGACCTGAGGGGGTAGACCGTAGAATCAAATCCATTCATAATATTTTTCGTCATCTGAATTCTTTTCCAACTATTAATACTCCATGGGGATTCAGCTCAAATCCCAGGTACCTACGTCATGGTAGCTGGCGCCTGAGCCAACGTTTCATTATAACTCAAAATTTTATTGTTTTTAAAACGTCACCAGAATATCTAAGAGTTATCAGTTTGAAGGGAATGTTTGGGATGCAGCTTAACTCGAAAGTGAACCAGTTGTATTTTTTTACCTGTGTTTAGTTGCATCATGTCACAAAGCATCTTAAGCTTGTGGGATTTAAGTGAAGTGAAATCTAGCGATTTGTCATCTGGCAAAAATTTCAATGCGATGGAACCACAGAAGAAGAATTTTTCGTTCGAATCATCAGATTTATTTCCGAAACGTTCAGTGGTTTTTCTTGGCCAATAAATACTACAATACAAATAATTATGAAAAATTTGAATACATACTATTTATTATCGATTTTTTGGCCTAATACGTAAAGGTAATATGAATTTCTTCACTGAATCATCTTGATCTTGATGATTTCAGTGTTTGGGTTTCAAGTTCGAAGAAAATGTTTGCCTAATAGAAGGAAGATACTTGGACCACTCGTAGTAGTATAATTACTTACATTTTTGGAACATAAAAGGCACCTTCAAAAATGACCTGATTGACATATCCGGAAGTCGTTTAAGAGAAAAGAAAGTTCTCACGAACAGTACAATGCATTTGGACCTTGAAGTTATCTCCTCTTAGTTGGTCCACTTAAGATGGATAGTAAAAAGTTATAATAATGAATATTCAGTTTTTGTGATGAAGTAGAAATAAAACAATCACAGTTATTTCCAGTTCAACAGTAATAAACAAAAAATTGATCAGATTAATCAGGTTATCATTCTGAATACGCCATCATTAGATATTTGGCGCGAGAGTTTGTAGTAGTGTCAATAAGTGTATATTAGACTAGAGTTTATATAAGGATAGCGAATTCACATAATTGCGTATATTTATTAAATATCCCTCATAACCTTTCAAACAGTAGAAAACTTCTAACGAATATGAAACAGAACAAAATCGACAAATATACGCAATTATGTGCAGTCCTTAAAGAAACTCTATCATATACACTTATTGACACAACTGCAAAATCTCGCGCCAAATATCTAATGATGGCGTTTTCAGAATGATAACCTGAGGAAATTGAACTTGACCCAAATAGAAATAAATCTTTATGAAATATGTGGAGACAGATGAAAAAACCCTAGATAGCACTAATAGTTTATTACATCGGTATATATGTGAAGATCACTAATACTTTTTGTTACTTCGTTGTTTATATGGAATAAAATTGTCTAAAATTTCTTATTTCTTTAGTATTTTTAGTATGAATGTCTCATTCATCCATATAATGAAGATGTATGAGTGAGAAAAAGAAGGATGATATCATACCCAAAATTGATGCAAGAGTGAGATGAAATTATGTCAATGACTATCATACTGGGTGTCAATCACTATCAAAGCATGTCAATGACTATCAAATATGTAATTTCGACGAAATTGGTGTCTCCTCGAATATTCAATCGATATTTATTGAAAGTTTGAAGGTAATACCAAAATAGCAACATTCAACTATAGTTCCGTAATGATAACCATGGTGTTACAGTAAAATAAGGCACCGAATTTGCCTACTGAAAGTATCCAAGCCCTTAAGGTGTCAATCACGATATAGCTTTTACCCTATGTATACTCCAATTCTATGTAATTATCATAAGAGCTGAATAATTTCCATATGAAAAAGGTGCATTTCAAAATATGCAAGGCCACTGGTAGGTATAGCAGAAAAAACAAGAATTCCTCTCACTGATTTGGATGAAATGCGACATAATATAATAAATAATAATAATACGGCGTTTTGGTTTACTAGTTCCATCACCAATTTGCATTAGAATGAAATTTCAAACATCATAAATAAACTAACTGTACAGTGAATTCAGTGCACACTTGGTTAGTTTTTACTACCTTAGGCGAGAGTTAGTGCCTTCGTATTATTCGTGTTCAACAACTGTCACCCACAGTATATTTTAATATCTTTATAATATCTTATTTTATTATAATCATCTGTGAATGTTTTCAGCCGTTTTTAAACTAACATCTGCTCTAAACCTAGTTCTCAGAACGTTCTCAACAATTTGAAGCTAATTAAATAGTCGTTAAAAGCTTTTTATAACCTGATACATTATTAAATTAATTAATTTGAACTTGCATCAGTTTTATTAACAGAAATCATATTTTCGCCCAATAAAATTTCGAGAGACCGAACAACTTAATTAGAGGCTAGAAAATTGTGAATGTAAACCCAAGTTATAATCGAGTTTTCACTAGTAATTCCACTAGAGGTCAAATTATTTCCGGAAATTTTTTCGAGCTCATGAATATTTTGATAATTTTCTGAAAATATTCGTGAGTGCAAAAAATTCCCGGATTTTATTTGACCTCTACACCTTTTAGAGCTGTAATTCAGAAAATCAAAGTTCAATTTCAGAAAACGGTACTTGAATTTCAGAATAGCTACATGTAATTCAGAAAACAGAAACTGAAATGCAGAACAGTTAATTTAATTTCAGAGGAATGAAATGAAATTCAAAAAAACAAAGTTGTAATTCAGAAACGGCAAATTGAATTTCAGAAAAAGGAAATTGTAAGTCAGAACTTATTAATTCGATTTCAAAAAATGTATTACAAAAGTAGTAAGCAGGAGACGAATCTATGAATCCTTTTTCTGAATTATAATGTTCTTCTTCTGAATTACATATCAATATTCTGAAATTCAAAATCCCTATTGTGAATTCAAATTCACTATTCTGAATTTAGAATTACAATTTACATCTTCTGAAATTCAATTTACTTTTCTGAATTACATTTTACGTTTTCTGAATTACAATTGGAAAAGGTGAAGTTATTTTTGGTAGGAAAATTCCACACAAAATTGTAGTATTATATTTCAATAGACAAAGACATATACTTCATTCAATCAATTGAATAAAAAAAATTCCAGAATAATTTGCTGTTGGGTACTTACGACGAAAAATTCACACTAAAAATTAACCGTTGCGAGGGTAATTTGTGAAAAATATACTTTAAAATCGGTTAATATTACAGATATGGAATTTTCACTTCAATTGAAGATAATTCTGAACTCTTTTCTGAATAAATACTTCCGCGAGGATGGGAACTGAACAGGTGGAAAAGTTGATCTATAGTTACTTTATTCTAAAATGTGCCCAATTTTCGGAAATTTATCTGATAGTTTTCCATTATCTACTCATCACAAAACTTTTAATATACAACATTTTCGAGTGAAGGTAGATGAGCAATGGTATACTCATGAATATGCTCGTGTTGAGATGATGCCCAGCTCAGATATTATTCAAATTGGATTCTAATTAGTAATTCGCTCCTGAAATATGTAGAGGAAGAAATGATAGTACAAAAGATAGTGTATTAAAAGCGCCCATTATGTTATTTTTCATGGCTTTCACGAATTTGTGAGAGAATTAATTATGACTTATGAGTTTCATATGGTAATTTGATCGAATAGTTTATTATTTTATATTTGTCAGTTTTCATGTTATATACGACTAGGAGGAGCTGTTAGATTGTATTATACAATTTACGGAATTTGTAATTTTAATACGATGAAGTTTTTGATCGAGATCATGATTTTTTCGGAAAATAGTAATATTATTGCCCAGTTTTTTATTGGCTATCACTCATTGTTTCTTCTAATCACCATTCCATATAATTGCAAATATTGAAAATTTCAGTGATGTACTAACTTTCCGGATGCTCTTCCTCTGGGAATGTAGCATTTTTCGGTATAGTCTGGAAAGTGCGTGCTTATCGACTAGACCGGGAGAATCACGTTAGAGTTGATCATTTCGATAGAACTAAATAACGGCTCGAAGTTCATATGAAATCAGGTTCTCATGTTCTTTGAGCGCTATACGTAAAAAAATATGAAAAGAAGCAGCAAAGAGTTATTTTATACAAAGCGACACGCCTGACATTAGTTTTTTTGGACTGGCAGACTTCCAGGACACCTTTATATGCCTACCTGAGAAGTTGTGATAGTTGTAGTATATTTTTGACAGTGGGGATTGTCCAAAATTTCTGTTGAGTAATTATGTTGTTGATTCATCATCGCATCAGAACAAAGATATCAATTTTGAATATTACCCAAAAAATATGATCTACCAATGAAATCAATCAGTATTGATTATTGAATGAATATGCTGAAGCTATATTAGTTTCATTAATCTCATTCATCAATTCAAATCTTAACAACAATATATACAGGGTGTTACATAATAGTATGTAACAACTTGAGGGGTGAATGTACATGTAATTTTAAGAAAAAAGTTTTATAAAAATGGGTCCGTAAAAGCTTCGATACGGAGCTACAGGTGTTGAAATTTCCAACAAAAAATTGGTTTTTTCTTCATAACTCCTGCAATTATTGAGATATGCAAGTCTCCATCATTGCACTTCCTGAATCTCAACTAGAATCTACAGGGTGTTTTTTCTCCGGAGCCATGTCTCCTTTTTCCCTCTCAAACTTTTTGCGGTACGCAACAGGTCAGCGTAAATCCAATTTTTGATATCGTTCAATTTGAAAACTTTTGACTCCTGTAATTTTTTCGTATCTCTAACAGTTTTCGAGTTCAAATTATTGAACGATTGTATGATATTCGCTAAATAAAAAGAATAGAAATACTCGATAGGTATGCCCAAAATTTGCTTTTATTTTGATAGCTCGTCACCTGAGACTCAACTTGAGCTTATCAGCGCATGCATACAATCGTTCAATAATTTTTTTACTCGAAAACGGTTGAAGGCGCGAAAATATTACACGAATCAAAAAGGTTTCTAAATTGAACGAAGATATCATAAATTGATTTTACGCTGACCAGTACGTACCGCAAAAAAGTTTGAGAGGGAAAAAGGAGACATGGCTCCAGAAAAAAACACCCTGTATATTCTCTAAGATTCAGGACGTGCAATGATGAAGACTGTTGAAAATAGCTCGCATTCCAAATTCGGACTGAATATCTCAAAAACTTCAGGAGTTATGAAGAAAAACCAATTTTTTTGGAAATGTCAACACCCTGTAGCTCCGTAGCGAAGCTTTTGTGGACCCATGTTTATATTGACTTTTTTCTGGAAATTATACGTAGATTCGTCCCTTAAGTTGTGACATACTATTATGTAATACCCTGTAAAATCAATGAATACCTTGATAGATAATTTTGAAATTATTCGATTCCTACTCTTGAAAATATTTTGAGATCCCGTCTCCGTGTACGAATGGTCCTTACGTTTCTTTCGCCTACCATGATAATTTCAAGTCTCTGGCTCCATCCGTTTCGAAACTAGAGTTTTGAGGATGAACGACCGTCCAGAATATTTTTTTCATCAGTGAGTGCAACTGTTTCACTTCAAACCACTTTCAGCTCTTAATGCAAAAACAGACATTTGGAATAAATCGCGTTAAAGGTGGTGAAAAAATAATGCAGGTACTTGTATAGAAAACCGAAGATCATTACTACCAAGAAAATTCCAACTGAAACAATTCATGGGAAGGAAATTAAATTAAATAGAAAATAACCGCAGTAACTTATTCAACCTCTGTACACTTGTACAGGAAGACTTCATTCAACACGTGATATGAACGGTTTTGTTTGAACACACACATTATGTATACGTTACTTCCATCACAGACAACATTATGACTATATGAGAATATTTAAAATTCCTTTAATAGCTGCGGTGTTTCTTGTGGCCAGGTGTTACTCTTCTACACTCTGTTTAATAAGGAAGTCATGTATGCATAGATAGCCGTTGGATGAAAATGAGTTCTGTGTAATCGGAGGAATAATTTATCCAAACAAAAAGAAGATTGAATTGAAAATGATGAGGTTTATTATGGGGGAATGAAGTTTGATAACAATGGTTTCATTTGATTAAAGAGGCGTTTACTTTGGTTATTTCTTAGATACAATTAAAAAATCGTGGATTGAGATTTGTAGCTTTTAGAAAATGATTTTCAGATGATAATTTCTGAAAACACTGTAACAACTTGAGAGACTAGTGATAGGATGTGAAAAATTTAAGAAAGCCCTGACAGGTGCTTTTATTAGGTATATTCTATGGTTATGATGCTTGATATCAATCTTCATTCACAAAATAAAATTCACTCGAATCTGCTATTTATTTATGGAAATATAGAGATTCTTCTTTTCATTATTCCAAATGAATTTTCTATAGTTCAAATAACGTGATCCTCTAGAAATTCGGTGAACATTCAGTATATCAATCTTCATTCACAAAATAAATTTCGCTCGAATCGGATATCTTGTTATAGAAATATAGATATTCTTCAATTTTCCAATTGAATTTTCTATGGTTCTGTTGACACTATGGCCACAAAATTTTGCATGAAAATTCAGTATAACTGTCTTCATTCACAAAAATTTCTCTTGAATCGGATATCCTGTTATGAAAATATAAAGATTCTTCTTTCGATATTCCAAATGAATTGTTTATGGTTCTGTTAACACTATGGTACAAAATTTGGCATGAGGCTTGTTATGAGTATCTTGAATGTGGTCGCAAAAATTCATTTCTTTTGAATTCGTATTTTCCGAGATATTGAGGAACGAAAATTTTGAATGACCATATTTTATTGAACACCTTGCACGATTTGGCTGGTTAACGAACTCAACCGAGGTATTTTGGAACCGAACTCACCCAGAAAATCTCGAGTGTCTATGACAATCCCTTCGAAAGTTATCGTGCTTACGGCCGATCGGCCGGCCCCACGGACAGAATTGAATTCGACTACGTATTCGTCATCCAGGGAGTCGAATCTTATGTTTTGAGACCAGTTTCGGCTCAAAACTCGAAATACAGACATTTGGGCAAAACGATATAGCCAGGGACGGGCCCAAGGGAGGATGGGGGTTAGATGATCCCCACTGTCATGAAGTTGGTCTAGGGGCGTTTCCAATATTGATCAGCGATATATTAGTCCAGTCAATTTGTGCTCAAAAGAACCCCTAGCAGGAAAGTTCTGGGGTAGTTTTGATTTTTTTTTCGATTTTTTATGTTTTTTGGGGTGCTGAATCCGAATCTGAGGTTTGCTAACAAATTTCGTGAGGGAACATTGAAAAAAAACAAAAAAAGAGAAAAATCTCATTCTTTGGCAGTTTTCTGCTTATAACTCGGAAACTATCAACTTTTCGTGAAAAACCTCTCAATACAAAATGAAAGTACATAAAATTTCCTACTTATTGTACTACCACAGCTTGTTCTGCGACCACCTGTTCTGGATCAAATTATAGTTTTAAATGAGGTATTTTCTATGACTCAATAAATGAAAAAAACTTAAATTCTATGGTTCCGATCATGCGATTCTCTTGAAATATTGCATGAACATTTAGCATATCAGTCTCGATTCATAAAAAAAAATTCACTTCTTTTCAATATTCCAATTGAATTTTCTATGGTTCTGCTCACACTATGGTCACACAATTGTGCATGAAGCTTATTATGACCATCTTGCATATTGCCGCAACATTTCATTTCGATTGGTTTCATTTTGTCTGAGATATTGAGAAACAAACATTTTGAATGGCCGTATTTTGTTTCATAAAACAAGGCCATTCTAAATTTTTGTTCCTCAATATCTCAGACAAAACGAGACCAATCGAAATGAAATGTTGCGGCCAAATGCAAGATGCTCATAATAAGCCTTATGCAAAATGTGTGACCATAGTGTGAACAGAACCATAGAAAATTCAATTGGAATATTGAAAAGAAGAATCTTTATATTTCCATAACAAAATGTCCGATTCGATTAAATTTTTTTTTGTGAATCGCGACTGATATACTGAATGTTCATGCACAATTTCAAGAGGATCGCATCATCGGAACCATAGAATTAATTTTTTTTTCATTTATTGAGACATAGAAAATACCTCATTTTCAACTATTATTTGAACCAGAACGGTTTGTCGCAAAACAAGCTGTGGTAGTACAATTTGTAGGAAATTTTATGTACTTTCATTTTGTATGGAAAGGTATTTTAGGAAAAGTTGATAGTGTCAGAGTTATATGCAAAAAACTGACCAAGAATGAGATTGTCATTCTTTTTTGTATTTTTTTCTATGTTCCGTCTGGAAATTTTGTTAGCAAACCTCAAATTCGGATTCAGCACCCCAAAAACATAAAAATGAAAGAAATCTAAACTACCCCAAAACTTTCCTGCTAAAAGCACAATTCGACTGCATTATATCTAAACTTCTTATAATTTGAAACTTACTATGATAATTTTCTATGGGGATGATATTTTTAAATAGATTTTTGTTGTAATCATCCTATACGAGTGAAAAGTCTTTCCACTTTTTTGCAAAATCCTGAAGACGAAGACTGTGTTGATCTGGTAATACAAAATTAAAATAGTATCACCACAGAATTTTAAATTATTATTCTTAATGCCCCCAGAAAAAAAACATTAAACCGCAAACCAAAATAGCACCCCTTTCCACCATCAGTTTTCCAAGCCATCAATGAACAGTTGGCAAATTTTCGAAACATTTGCCCCCTCCCCCCAAAATTTTGCTTTTGCACTCGTTTAAGTAGAACGAGCAATCAAAAATTGCCAAAAACTTACCAGTACCTTTCGAATAGTCACTCGTTTTTTTGTCTGATAGATTCCAAGGGATATACCGAAACCCAAAAATCAAATCTACATTAAAGATAAATCTACCATATCAAACAACCACGTCCAAGTCTTCGTCCGCAAATAAACCCAGCAATCGTATAATGGTACAATTTGAAATATTAATAGCTCGACCAGCACCTGCTAGATGATTAGGGGTTCTATACCATCGGCCGAGCACAGAAAAGGCGGGTATAATAACCAGTTGCATCTATGGTGTGTGTCTGTGTCATTATAAACTAATATGCCAGCTACCTTAAAATGATACGTTTTTCGTGGTTTATCTGATCTCCATTTCGGCCATTTGATCATTTGAAAACTGCTCATTTCACTGTCATCTAACGACGCTGCTTTTCGGCGAGATTAATAGTTTATCGCTTGGTGTGTTTTTATGAATGTGTTCCAGAGACTTGGGTCATTTTTCTTTCTAAATATAACGTAGCAGAGAATTTAGTGATGTTGGGATCGGAAAACATTATGCTGCTAATTATTCTTCTATGATGGGTGGCTTAAACGTGGGAAACGAAGCAGTGGCCCAATGGCAGAACAACGCCTTGATTTACGTGATATCACCGTCTATTTTGGTAAATACGGTTTTATACTGCAGGTTTGGTAATCCTAAAAACAAAAATTTTAAAGGAATATCAGAAGGTTTCCCAATAGATGTGTCTTTTTTAATAGCCCTATTTCGGTAGATGTCAAGTTGGAGCTGTCATTTTTGACATTTGACAAGTAGAAACTACGCCATTAATAGAAATGGAACGATACACGCTTCGAGAAGTTATCAAAAATTATTGAAATTCACTATGAAAATGGTGAAAATTTGACAGAGACGGTTCGTAAAAATCGAACATTTTTGGGTCGTCGTGAAGCACCTTGTCGGACCGCAATAAAGAAATTGGTGAAAAAATTCGAGCTGTTGGGACAAGTAAGTGATGTAAAGAATAAAACCCTTGCACATCGCTCAAGAACATCCGAGAATATTGCTGCTGTAGCCGAAAGTGTTGAAGAAACCCAGGTTTGTCCATTCCTCGTCTCGTCGTTCTTTGGAATAAGGCATTCCACAAACCATTTTTTAAGGCCGAAATTAGATAGTATTGATCTGGACAACGTTTACTTCCAACAAGACGACGCTACGTGCCACACAAGCAACGAAACCATTTATCTTTTGCGGGAAAATTTTTCTTTTCGTGTTATCTTTCGAAGAGGTGATCACAATTGGCCACCGAGATCTTGTGATTTAACACCTTGCGACTTATTTCTTTGGGGCCACGTGAAAGAGAAGGTCTACGCCAATAGCCCAGCGTCGATTCAAGATCTCAAAGATGGAATTTGTGAGGCGATCGAGGACATAGGGCAGCCCACTTTGCGATTTGGTTATGGAAAATTTCATTAAAAGGATATGGTCCTGTAAGCGTGGTTGTGGTATCATTTGCCTGATGTTGTTTTCCTCCACTAGGCATAGCTTTTCTTTATAATGAAATGAAAATTCGATCATTTATATTGAAAAATGGTATATTTCTTGGAATATCAAAATAACACCTCTTATTGGAAAACCCTTTACATCGTTCCCTAGAAGGTCTACACCAAACGGCAGTTTCCTTAACCGTTGATATTCTCGAAAAAAAATTTCCTCAGAAAAGATTCCCTTAGAAAATTGGATTTATAAATAGGAAATTTGGTCGCTCGAAGTGGCTATAAAACTATAATTTTCCAGAACATAGTGAAAATATGGAAATTTCGAAACCTGCTAAAAAAAGTTCTTAGTCGATATCAGAATTGGCAAATTTAAAAATTACCTTTTTTGTCGAGAAATTCGAATTTTTCGTGATATGAGAATGTTCAAACTCCTCAGAATTATTCTAATCAGAAGTGTTGTAGATTTGAGATTTCTGGTTCAATTTCGTTTTTCCTTCCACCCAATTTTTTCCAATGTCAGAATGCGATATTCCAGTTTGGTGCAAACTTTTAATTCTGAGAAATTTGAGTAGAAAAACAAATCAAGATATTTTGATTGCATAGCTTTTAGGTCTCTCGAAAAATATTTAATGAATAAATGATTTCATGAATTCAGGAAAAAACTATCCACCGAATTATGATCTGAAATTTGTGAAATTTCAGTGATGTGAGTAAACTTTTCTTTCAGCATTTTTCGAAATTGTTAATTTTTACTATGTTTTTGTGATCTTTTTCATATCTTCTTTAAAAACGCGCAAACAGCTTCGAAACAACTCGTGAGACCAAATAGTTCCATCTATTTTCGAAGCAGAACTTTCCATGCAGAAAAAATTTTTAGAAATAACAATGGTGGAATGAGCCCTATGGTGCGGACTTTCTGGGCACCCTTGTACCTACTCGTATGTTGACAACACCAATTTTTGTGAATTAATTTCAAGTTGAAGAGGTAACAATTCAGACAAATCATATTTCATTAATTGTTATTTAATCAGCTACGTAATAATGACAGCGAGTAATGGTCATGATATCATAAAATATGAGCGGAGCGACTTCGGGAAAATAAGTCGCTAGCTTAATAACCGAGTTGATTAGAAGATTTTTCCGTCAACCTCAATATGAATTTTGTATAAATGCTTTATTGAAGAATATATTTCTTTGCACAAGACATACATTTGACATATATATAAACTCGCAGTTCTTCTGAATGCTTTTTTGTTCGGTTGCTCATGATAATTGCACCTTAAAATGCATAAATTGATCATTAAAATGCATCATAAATTACGTACAAATTAAAATCCCTTTTTATTTTGAAGTCGGCGGAATTTTTTTTATTGAAATAAATTTAAGTAAAATCGTTTATATTCCCTGCAACAAACCTTCCGATAATAACAAACGAGCGAGTGAGCATTTTTCTGTTTCATTCCATCCATTTATATTTCCGTTGAACAAATGCATGTACTATCGTCCAGTTCACACATTATATTTTTTTGGATTATTTAAATTGTTTAATTGAAAACAAGATAAAAAGAACAGAAAACCTTGAATTCTGTTGGAAATAACAGGAAAATATAAATGAAAATGTTTATCCAATGCAAACCTTTAACACCGGCTTGTTGTTCCGTTTGGAATAGTTTTTAATTGGTGTCGAATGATAGGACTAAATGTGGAAATTTATTTATTTTTCACATGCAATATAATTTTGAAATTTTCATGCTTTTATGGTGGATTGATTTAAAATAGTAGAAGTGTTTTCAAAATATTAATGAGCTCGAAAAACTTTCGGATTTCTCTTGATCCCATGTGATATTCAGTGAGAAAATTCCACCCCATTGTGTTATTAAATTTCATTAAACATACCGTGGGTTTTACAAAGCTTGATTGGGCAATCAAATCGTTGATTTTGAAATTACTTCGATGGTTTATGTCAAAAATGAACTGAAAATTGCACATAAATGATGTCATTTCGATAATTAAGAAGCTGATTGGAGTTTTTTTTCAATTCATTTTATCGAAAGTCATCATAAACGTCGAAAAAATTTTCCAGTATAATGCGCTCTTGGGCTGCACACCACGAGATAGAAATTTCCACTAACTTCATACGTTGCTATGGTGATTTGTCGAAAATTCACGTTTTGAAAGGTTTAAAATTACAGATGTGGAATTTTCACTTCAATTGAAGATAATTTTGAACAGGTGAGGAATATCAGAATACATTGAGTAGAAATATGGTTCGAATAAATCGACAATTAATGTATCAATTTGCCGTGAAATTTCAGCTCATAGCATCAAGTTTTTGAGGTATGATCTATTTGACTTTAAATTCAATAAGCTTTGGAATATTCAACGATTTGCGTAATTTTTCCTCTAGCGTGACCCTGATTTGCTCAAATGAACCGCAAAACTCATAGGCTTCTATTTAGAATACTGGATAAAGAAATCTGTTATTAGTGACTTCGCCATTATGAATTTCAATATTTTCACAATATTCACTATCCAGCTGCATATTCTTGTACATATATCATTGTTCCTTATAAAGTTACACGCGTTTTATCAGTAAAATGTTGATGAGATGTGCTAAATCATTTCTTTATATAATCTTTCCAGATTGTAAAAAACACTCAGAATTAATGTTGGGCATAAGACGTCCATTTCGTACAGTTTCTAGTTTTTCATTTATGTTAAAAACTCCTATATTTCACAATTCAACGAAAACACATCACCACTGTTGAATAGTATAAACATTTTGTCCTCATCATTTATAGTACCTTTAAGACAGTTGCTTTTTCGTTTCCGATTCGACGTGAACCTTTCTAAAATTTTGTGTATTTACCGTAGAGCCCTGAAGTAAACAGAACCATAGAAAATTCTTTTGGAATGAAAAGAAAAAACTTCATATTTTCATACATGATACCTATCCGATCCGAGTGACATATATTTTGTGAATAAAGATTGATACACTGAATGTTCATACAAAAAATAGAATATTCAATTGCTATAAAAAATCTCTATATTTCCATAACAAGAAATCCGATTCGAGTGAGTTTTGCGCATGTAGACTGATGTACTCAATGTTCATGCCAAATTCCAAGAGGATCGCATCATCAGAACCAAAGAATTAAATTTTTTCAATTGTCAAATTTTTACATATTTCAGTTTTTGAAGAGCTTTCAGAATATCATTCTGTATTATTATATCCAGTATCAATCTCCTATACAAAATTTTGAGGTAATAGCCTTCCCGTTTACCAATGAACTAGCGCTCAGAAACACCTGCTCAGGCTTTCTAATTTTTTTTTTCCTGTTACAATTTAACATTACCGTTTCCAAGAAACACACACGCTTGCACATTGAAAAAATAAATTTACGTTAAAATTGTTTTAAAGACTACCAGCGGTCATTTTATCATCATTTACAATATTTTAGTTATGGGTAGTATGGGTCGTTCATTATTGTAAAACACATTTTTATTGTCAATCAATAAAATGAAAAAATTGTTACGTAAATCTTGTAAGTATGTATTTCTTTAGCATAGTTAGGATATCGAACAGGAGCAGGAGATGAAATTGGTCAAAAACTCACTAGGTTTTTCATTAGGGCTATTAAATTAACGAAATAGCTATCTCTTTCAGAGAAAGAGGTTGAATTTCACTTAGATACCCCCAAGTCTACGCCCTGACTTGAGATTTTAATTTTTTCTCACTTCCAACAGAGCTCCATGAATGGATTTAGCGTATACTGAATATTCATTCAATTAAATAGCAATAGTCAATATTGAAATATTAAAACCATCTTTGATATCCCGTATTTCGGTAACGAAGTCATTTCAGATTCATGCTTATAATATGAACTTTGCTTTTAAAATAATTTTAACTACAAGTCACTCTGTATTTTTAAAGTCATATCACTTTGGTTTTTTCATATTGAAATATGAGGTAAGGTTTCAAATGTTTTTCATGATAGGAAGAGGTTTTAGGAGGTTCGCATTTTTTCACCGATTATATATCATATTGATATTGTATTGTTCTGTTTGGGAAGACCTCTAAAGGAAATCATAAATCACATTTTTATTACTGGTTTCAGTGTTTGGAATTTAAAAATTCTAGCATGGTTTTAATTCGGACCTGGTTTACCTGTGAAATAACCATCATTCAATATTCTCATACACATATCATGTTTTCAACAAAATATTCCCATAAAAAATTATTTGAGATTAAATTGGAAAATCTTGTGCTCCATGTATCACAATCTTACTATCTTCTCCATTTGGTGATAATTAATTAATAAATGAAAAAAAACTTCTCACCGCTAAAACGACGGATTCTTCTAAAAAAACAGAAATACACGAAACCGGTTACTAATAATGTGTTAAGAGGTTGTTAAAATAAATTAATAAGCTATTGTATAAGGACGAGAAACCTCATTAACAAACATTAATATACATTTTGTAACAAGATGCCATAAATATATGAGTTCATATCCAATTAAAAAACTCTAACAACGATATGAAACCCGTAATTAGTGCAAGTGAACTGCAAGTACGCATAATTTTTGTAATTTATGCGTGCTAATTATACACAAAAATAGCGTCGAATATTTGGAGTTGGTGGTTGGTTACTCCGTTTAAACGCATAAGGAACTGGTAAATTAGGGATGAAGAAAATTAATCTAAAACAAAATCAGGTGAAATTTTGGGTTTGTTTGTGTTCCCATGGGAATTTTTTATGCTTGTGTTCGAAAGAGTTTTCTTCGCGAAAGGAATAAAAATTCGAGAAAATGATTTTAGGGTATTAGTTAGTTTAAAGAGGGGTTACAGTTCACTGCGACCTTAACGTCTATTGTGTACAGAGCTCTTCTGGCCAAATCCTTCACAGCTCGCCTTCCAGTTCTAGAGATCTAATAAAATCTAATAACTGTGAGGGCTTCAACGAGGCTAGTTCATCACTCTTACAAGTTTCTCGCCCAAGGCATACTTCCCTTAGGCTCGCACTGCCAAGGCATTCAGTGACTAGGTGAATGGGGGTTTCTTCCTCCTCAGTGTCCGATAATCCCACCCTCAACAGGTGCTTCCTAAGGAGATAATGTCCTGTAAGAAAGCCAGTGATTGCTTCTTACCAAGATCCAGATATCTTTTGGATCCCGCCGTCTCAAAGTTCCAATGAAACTCACTGGAATGATCCATCCCTGGGAGATTCCGCCCGAGTTATTGGTACATTCATGTAATCATCAAAGCTTCATAGAAAGGACTGATTGGCTATTTGATCATAAATCCATAAAATTCATTAAATTTGTTTATCCCTCAATCTCAAAATGAAAGCACAAATTAATGTAAACGAAATCGATCAAAAATGACACCCTTTCATTAATGATTTCTCCTATTTTACTGTGTGGTTGTTATACGCAATCGAACATAGAGTATTCAAAAGCAATACAAGTAATTTTACAGCGCTACTGAAACATAGAAATTTATTTTATATTAAAACTATCTCTTGTGCAAAATAAAAATGTATTTCAATCAAATATTTATACACAATTCATCATGAGGTCGACTGAAAATCTTGTATCATTCGTTCAATCTAGCGATTGATGGTCTCAAACTATTGACGTATATTTGGATGAATTTTCGGTTAACAGCCAAAAAAACCATATAGCTTCAAAATTGAAAAGATTGCACAATCATTCTCAAATTTCATTTGTCATCGAAAGAGCAATTCAAAAATCCGAAATATCAACGCAACCTTTTACGGAGGCTGATTTCGTAAGTAGGTAGACTTCAGGTATTTCGGAGTCGTTCACAAAATTTTCACTTTCAGTTCGATATTTGCAAAAGCATTCAATTATGAACAAAAGATCTAGTTCATGAAGAAACTTTGGCAGCCTGTTACCCAAAAGTTACCATACACTTGCGACGTATTTTCATATGAGGGTTTCCTCTTAAAATGAGAATTGTCCCCTTAAATATTAACATAGCATTTAGGAATACCCTGTACCTATATGAAGTTTGCAAGAAGATTCAAAACCCAACATTTCCGTCTAGGAAGCCAGAAAATGGATCCAATAACATAAATCTCTTAACGTTGTGTATAAACGTCGGAGCTCTAGGTATGATTTATTCCCAATTTCGTTAATTACGACCATACGTGTAAAAATATATGCGAGTACGCACTCCAAGAAATATCGCAATACCCGAGCAGGCCGCGATAAGCGATAGCGCCTACTTATGAAATTAACATTTAAAAAACACATGTCGACATCAAATTTAATTGCAACCATTTGCATAAAAATAATTATCGCCCCAATGTTCCAAACAGGAAATTAATAAATAATTTATATCTGACAAAACAGGGACTGATTTCGGAGGATGTCGCTCGACACCAACTGACAGTTACCATAATCGTCGATTAATGAGAAATTCAACAGAACATGGTGGACTTACAACATATTACAAGATCAACCGGGTACATCGGATGAACATGATTGAAAACATCAACATCGTGTAAGATCTGTCGAACCACCCAGAGTCCGAATTCACAAGAAATCTTATGACTTTTCATGTATGTGTATGTTGAGTGACATGAATGAGCACAATAGACCTTAAAATCGCAGTGCATCATTTTTTGGGTCGTCGTGAAGCACCGTGTCGGACCGCAATAAAGAAATTGGTGAAAAAATTCGAGCTGTTGGACAAGTTAGAGATGTGAAGAATAAAACCGGTGCACGTCGCCCAAGAACATCCGAGAATAGAATAGAATAGAACAGAATAGATTATTATTTTATTTCCCAAATCATTGACA
>CM024239.1:26148626-26192383 GCA_013421045.1 Propylea japonica
AAAAAATCGAATGAAATACATGAGGTATTTTTAGATAGCCACAGGTGTGTAGAATCTAAAAATAATTTAGTGACGTAAAGTATCCCCCTCATGGTGTCAATCTCTATAGCTTTCACCCTATTCTGTCGAACAAAAAACAATTTTTCTGATTTATTGTTTTTCATACGTTTTCATACAAGTGATAAGATAGTGAAGAAAATTTACACACAAAAAATTTCATGTTACGTCAACAAGCTTAGAGTTCATAGGGGATGCCAAGACTTTAGACGGTGCGTGTATATCGCATTATAAACAACCTTGGTAGTGAAAATTAAAATAGTTACAAACCTATATCAGCTTTCTTCAGTGCAGGAGAATCATTCACACCATCTCCAGTTACTGCTACAATGATTTTTGTCTTTGAAGCGCCTCAACACTTGAGCTTCTGCTTAGGGCTGGTTCGGGCAAAAATCATCTCTTTGTATCTGGAACCAAAGACTCATTGAATTAATCTCAACCTATTCGTATCCATTCTCAGCATTTGATGGAATGATTAAATACGGAAGAATCCTTTTGCACTAATACCAAAGAGAACCACAACCTTTTCGATATATATTATTACTCACTTCATAAGAATGCTCTCCAACTCTATGTCCACATTTCTCTCAAGTCGTTCCCTGTAACAACTCCAGCTATAACCTGATGTTTGGGCCTGGGAGCTCGACCCTCCAGATTACTTTCATCCTGTTCAATATCGGTGTGCACTATGCTATCTTCAGAGATTATCCCACCCTTCTTTGCTATGGCTTCGGCTGTCACCGGATGATCTCCAGTAACCATGATCACACGAATCCCAGCTTCTTTTGCACATCCTGACTGCTTCTGGTACCGTTGGTCGTGAGGATCCACATCGATAGAAAACCGACGAATCTGTAACCTTGAATTGTGAAAAACAAATGAAATAAATCATTTTAGTTGCAAAATCTGAACACTTCATATATGAAGACCTGATATTTCTTGCTATTGAGCTCACCAAGATGTTCATGCTTGAGGATAAACCTATGAATTACTCTGTTATATTCCTCTGTAAAATAAATTTTTGTTGACGTATGCCTGGACATATTTTGGTTTGGCCGATGATTCTCCCGTAAGATTTCGAAAAGAGAATTCAGTAAGAGCTTTATCACTAGAATATTGGGATAGTTGCTCGAAAGAAATAGTAGGTATATAGGCATGTTTAGAGGTATAATGTTCTGAACCTATAATTTTAGCTTAACAGCGTTTTTGTATCATTCACGAAAGGTTGAGCCGTCGGTTGGCCATGGAATTGGCATATTCCACTGTGTATATTAAAATTTTAGGTTAGGTATGTTTTTTATTTTCTTGTCAGATTGATACGCAATGTAGTCAATATTCCATAGAGTTGTCTGATAACTCGCAAGCTCCTCGGGCGAGGCCGGGTACATTCGGCAACGTTGACTTTATTTTACGTAATGACAGCAAAATACTGCCAACTTCAGATAAATAAAGAAACGCCTACTATGCGCTCAACCTTTCGTGAACGAACTATAAATGAAGCATTTTTCTATCAAGATCCGGTCGATTTTTAAATGAAAGAAGCTGTGTGTGATATCACAGAAATTTGTTCTATGCCTGACTACAAAATTGCTCTTTATGGAATGAAACAGACCCACACGTGACGGAGATATATTTGCACTTTTTGACCAAATCAACATTCGATTTTTTTGGGCTGCATCCCATAAAATCTTATGGGCTTCATTCAAAACATGATGAAGAAACTTTGAATTATCAGTAGTTTTCTATTGAGAAAGTGTTTTATTTTCTTAGATTCAGTTTCTTCAATATAGGGTTATCTTCACTCACACGGTACCTACTTTTTTTCATGCAATTTTTTGTTAATTGATTTTCATTATCATGTTTTTCTTTAGTTAGACCAGCCCTATAGTTTCTTGAGTCCTAAATCATGTTCTCGTTACTTATTTACAATTCTTCTGATCTTTTAACATATGGTGTTACATTCGTTATCGTTTGTGCTGGTTCGGTTTAACTTCTTGTACAATGTGGTTCTATTCTATACTGTTGTGTCCAATTGATTTTCCAACTATTTCTTGGAATAGCCATTTAAGATATATTTTGGTTTTTTTTCAATTTAATCTCTTTGAAAGAGCATATTTTTGAGGCTCTATTAATATGACTTTGGCTACTCCTAATTTGTGTCGAAATGGTGATAAGATTCGAAATTCGAAAATTGTCCTATATTTGTTTGCTTTCGATAAACAGTCGTTCTTGGAATGCCATTCTGTATACAATGAATGAGCACATCTAACAGATGAAGCTTGTTATCTCCGTTATTATTCAATTGTTAAAGAATTTTTTTTTCTCTTCCATGATAGAAAAAGCCTAAATAACATTTCAATGAAACAATAGTTATTTTATCAACTAGGTTTTTATTGACAGCGACTAATGGTCTTGAATTATTAGTAGCTAGATCAATAAACGAGTCGATTACAACATTTTTCCTTCGACCTCATTATGAATTGAGAATGAATTTTCTATTGAAATATATTCTTATTTTGAAATTCCTTATGTGTTTCCATATTCCAGTACAGTTATGACATTACTCGTATTGCTCCTGAATGCTTTGTGTTCGGTTGCCCATGACAATTGCACATTAAAATAGCATAAATTGAACATTGAAATGGGTCATTAATGTTCAATTTCATACACATTAAAATCAACTATTATTTTGAGATCGACAGAAATAGTATTTTATCAACACTAGGTTATTAAAGACAGCGACTAATGGTCAACATATTTTTAACGCGTGTGCGTTAAAATTAATAGTTCGAGACCATTAGTCGCTAAATTAATAACCGAGTCGATTACAAGATTTTTCCGCCGAGCTCGATATGAAATGTGTGTAAATTCAAGATTGGAATATATTCATATTTTGCACAAGACATACATTTGACAAATATAAATTTCTATGATTCTATGTTTCAGTAGAGTTTTTACATTACTCGTTTTGCTTCTGAATGCTTTGTGTTCGGTTCCCATGACAATTGCCTATTAAAATAGCCTAAATTGAATATAAAATGGGTCATTAATGTTAAATTTTGTTGGAAATCGCCTATTATTTTGAAATCGACGGAAGAAAATTAAGTCTCATTATTTATTCAAAATTCATCAAAAGTAAGTATACAAATATCAAATTGGACCAAACTTTAACCAATGTCAAGTCAACCCTCGCATCAAAGAATGTTACGCGTCTTGCACTCTGTCACTCCAGAAGCGTGCCATTGTTTGACATAAAGTTTTCCTTTCTCGACTACTCCTTTAACTCCGACGAGATACGGAAAACTTCATTATATTTAAACGTCCCCGGATTATCTACGGGCCGCAGGCCTTGTTTGACAATGGAAAATTATTAACTCATAGAAATGATTGCGCATTATCTGATGGTGGGCCTCGATGCGCGGGTCCATAGAAAATTTATGGCTTTTATGGGCACGTTGTCCGTTGAAATGTCCCGGACGATTAGAAAAATTTATGAAATTCGAGGGGGCTAGGGGGGCATGGGGGGCAGCGGGAATTTAATCGGTGATAGTAATCGGTATGCGTTGTTGATTTGAATAAGCAGATTGAGATGCTTCAGGTATTTTATTTAACTAGATTGAAGAGTGCTTATGGAGATCCCGAAGCTACTAGAATGAAGTTTATCTGGGGTTCTGATCGCGTTTTACATTTGTACGAGTCACATGAATAGTTTTGATGTTCGATTCCGTCTTTAGAAGGAAATTTGTTTCGAATGATCAAAATAAAGACATTATATTTTCGTTAACAATAAATAAATTGGCGGCAAAATTTAATCATTCACTTATTTATTTCATGTTGACATAATTAATTAGATGTTGAGGGCTGATTTTCGCTGTTCAAATCTATAGGAGATTAAAGATCTGTAGACAGTTCCTCGAGGTTCTAAAAGATTATCACTTGGATAGCCAGACCTAGTTTGATAAATCCTACTGGAAAAAGATCAGCTTTTTACAAATATTGAAGAAATTTCAAGAAAAAGTATCATATGACTCCTTTTTGATGACCTGAACGTAATTTCACCACTTCAAACATAAGTATTCGTTTAAATCACATTTGAAAATGTATTAAACAATTGATTATAAATGAGCACGAGACATTTCTGCTTATGATTTAATAGCATAGAAAAAAACTTCATTAATTCATATTAAAGTTATAAAACATTTTTTTTTCATTCATCTGGTTCAGTATTTTAAGAAGCTGTGAAAATATACTAAAAGAAGCAGACAAAGCACTAGAAAATAATAAGTACTAAAGTATCACCTATAGTCCGTTCACGAAAGGTTGAGCACATAGTAGGCGTTTCTTTATTATCTGAAGTTGGCAGTACTTGCTGTCATAACGTAAAATAAAGTCAACGTTGCCGAATGTACCCGGCCTCGTCCGACGAGCTTACGAGTTGTCAGACAACTCTATGTAATATTGACAACATTGCGTATCAATCTGACAAGAAAAAAGAACATAACCTAAAATTTCAATAAACACAGTGGAATATGCCAAATTTCCATGGCCAACTGACGGCTCAACCTTTCGTGAATGGACTATATGTAACCCGAATTTTAAGTAAAATATATACTTTTGAAATTCCTTCAATAGCCGAAAAAATCTGCTCTAAAATCATCCAAAGATTCAAACAGTGGTTTTGGCCTGAATGGCATATGATATTTTAATGAAGATGCTCTATAAACAGGAAGGTTTATCAGGCATGGACTGGTCCTCCTAATTAAGAGTTTACAGAACCATCCTCTGGATTACCTTCCTGTATGCAAACTTCACATTACCAGATACTGAGAGAATATCAACCCCAACAGAAACCAAATTTGAAGCTGCTGTTGGTCGAAAATTGGACTTCTTTGTTCAGTATCGCTAGCGTCAGGAAGTGGTGAAAAAAAACTTTTGCTTCGTCTTTATTTTATGATAATATTAACTACCCCTTTTCCTCTAATTATTCTTTTTCTGTATTGCTACATTCCTTACCGTTGGGTTTATCTTTCTACACTCAATTTGTATAACGTTATTTGATATTGCCGTTTGTGATAACTGAGAATTCATTTATATATCTATAGCACCTATCACAGTTTGTATTATTAAATTGTGTTTCCATATAAAGGTCTATATACGGAGAAGACAATAACTTTATCAGTTTGCCGATAATTAAAATATTCAAATGTCATTTTCGTGATTTCAATGATATATCAATCCTACTGAGTGGAAATTAAAATCACGTTGCGCCCATTTTACCTTTTTCCGAAAAACCTACCCCCTCTCCACTGAAGTGCGGGACCACTCAGCCACTATTTATACATTTTATAACATCAATAGAAAAGTCGATCACAGACTATAACCTAACAACATTCATTATATACACTGAAATTTTGTAACTTCCATAACAAGACGACTGATTCACAAAAGTGAATTCGATTCAGTGTAGCTACCCTCAAATGCCGACGAGGGTAGCAAAGTTGAAGTAGTAAGTTTCGTTCAGGAAGGAAATCGTGAGGGAATGCCCGTCTAAACTGCTATTTCCAGGTCTTCGTCGAGTGATTTACACGCGCCGACAGCCGCGTTGACGTCTCCTGATTTAGAGGGAAGGTATCGTTTTGAATAATTTCTTCCTTTGTCGCGAGGGTTGAGATTGTCCCCTGCTATTTTGGGGTTTTTTGGTACATGATACGAAGAATTCTTTGTTAAGAACACCTTGAAATTGATTCCATGAGAACATGGTCACGCTCTGAAAGAATTATTCATTTTATTTATCATTTGACTATACAGATTGTTTCTTGAATTATATGCTAATAGTAGGGGGACGATTCTTATAGAAATTTTCATAGAACAACATTATAAATATAGTCTTGAACCGGTTTCTTTTTTGAATACAGCGTGATGAAGTTTCCATCGCTAACCTCGATGCATCAAGAAATATGTTTTGATTCACACAAAAAATGGCCTCTACTAGTGGCGTAAGTATCAGTTTTGTCCTAAATAATTTTGGGGGAAAAATAGTACGACAGTTCTTCTTCCCAAGTAAAAAATTTTGAATAATATACTTGCATACCTTTTTACTGCAACAGCTTACCTTCTACTGGAAAATTCTGCTTCTCCGCATTAAAAACGTAATTAGAATCGTAAGTCTCTGGCAGATAATAATCAGCGAATGCCAAAACTCTTTCTCCCCTTCTTCCCAGATTCAAAATGGCCTCCATAAGCTCATCAGCAAGGTCGTCGTCAAGCTCAACAGTCTGCCATTACTTAGATATTTCTTACACCTAATAATGATCCTTTCGGGAGCCCCTTGATCACTAGGAGATGTCTCCCATTATCCAACTTGTGTATGGAAATCTGGAACTTGTTGTTTGAGTTGAAGGGAATCTCACATATCTGTAAGTAGGGAAGAAAAATATTTTCTCTAATTTTGTCCCGAATCAGCTAAATATATCATACAGATTCTATGGTTACACTTTTAGGTAGGTATTTTATTTTTATGTTTTTTTCTTGGCATTATTCTGTAACACCTATTCAAATGATGAATACAAGAAAAGAATAAGATAGTACCTACAACTGCTGTGTGTCCATTGATCTTCTATAAAGTTAGTCGACGATTCAAACCATCAACACATTCTTTTTATTCACCCTTGCAAGGAACAAATAAATATGAATTGACGGGATTATATGGCCCACTAATTCAGCTACTATTGAGACAAAATAGATGGAAAGGCCAAAGGTACACAGTAAGAAATACAATAAATTTGTTGAGATTTCTGACGTGAACTCTTGATTACGGAACATCCATTGATATATTGGGTATTTCATCATATTCGCTTACTTTTTGTTCAACTTTTGAGCCAGTATTCGCCAGCCGTTGTGAGGATAGCACTTCTGACTCTGAACTCTCAAATGCCAAAAGCATATGGGCTACAAAAATATAGAACCATACTCTACTACAAGTGAAACAGAACCAGCACAAACGATAACCAATGCTATATCATAATATATGTAAGAGAGTTATCTGAAAATATTAGAAGAATTTATTGGAAATGAGTACAATGTGAGAACAGCCTTCAAGACTCAAGATGATTCAAGGCTAATCTAATTAAAGTTAAACTTGATAATGAAAATCAACTAACCCAAAACTGATATATTATAAGAATTACGTTGTGGGTGCAGTAGAGCCTATATGGAGAAACTCAATGTTCGAATGAAAGAACATAAAAGCTCAACTTGTAGATACCGAAGTCAAATCTTTGTCCAACAAGCTTCGAATGAAGACTATGGGGTGTAGCTTTCATAATATCAAAAGTAAAAACTGAGACAGAAAATCTATCAGTCAACCGTCTGTTGATATCAAAAAGATTTGGGCTCCAAGAATAAGATCAAACGAATTTTTTGACAAATGAATAGATCAAAGTCTTCGATTGTTATCTAGGAACCGTTTTCAACAGTGTGCTTTTTTGCGAGTTCCGAGTCTAAAGTATTTCCCTGATCCTAACTGAAGAAGTAAATATCATGGAAATAGCCAAATAATATATAGATAACTTCGTTGGTATTGGTCCGTTTCTCTACTCTTTTGTGCTAACTATACATCAATACATTTTCATTCTTACCAACTACATAAAAACCATATGTATCCCCTAAAGACGATGTCATTAAGCACTCAAAAGATTTAGATACCAGATTCTCCTTCAGCATACGCATCTTTATCAAACCCGCGTAGATGTCAAGTAAGGACTTGACAAAGCAATTATGGTGTCACGTTTGTTGGCCTACCTTCGGTTTCAGTTCTCTCTTTCTGCGACATCTCCAATTAGGGCTTCGAGAAATTTCAAGATAGCGGATTCACTGGCGTCCCCTGCCACCGTCCTTTTGACTATTGGTATGTTCTTATCTTTATCGATAAAGGTCGCCCTACTACACAGCATTCCTACTTCTACCAGAGCCTTGAAAGCTTCGCTGTCTCTGTTGACGTTATCAAGAGTCTGTAAAAAAATTGTTATTAGAATATAAGGCTTACATAAAGGCCGTTTTCCATGATAAAAATCAGGAGGGAAATCCGTCAACAAAAATTAGATCAAGCCACTGGATTCCTATCAAAAAAATTAAGAGAAGCCCTGACCAGAGGCTTTTGAGCGCTCGTTCATTGGTGGAGCAATAATGCTATAACCACAAAATTTTGTATGGGACTTAAGATTCGTGCTAAGTATATGAATGCAAAATCTCAACACGATCGGAATTATATTCTGGACAACATTCATAAAATGAAATATGGAAAAAAATCAATAATTAAAAAAAAATTAATTCTATGGCTCTGATGGTGCAATCCTCTTGAAATTCTGCATGAACATTTATTATATCAATACTCATCCACAAAATAAATTTCATTCAAATCGAATATCTTGTTATGTAAACATAACAATTCTTCTCAATATTCCAATTGAATTTTTATAGTTATTTTGACCTATGGTCACCAAGTTTTGTATGAGGCTTATTATAAGCATTTTACATGTGGTCGCAATTCATTTCGATTGGTCTCGTTTGTCGAGATATTGAGGAAAAAAATTTGAATGGCATATTTTATGGAACATCTTATACGGTTTAGCTTAACCGCGGCATTTGGGAACCGAACACACTCCAAGAATCTCAATTCTCTTGGACAATTTCTAAGAAAATTTATCGTGTTTACGGCCGTACGACCTATCGTTTGAGACCAATTTGAATATTGCAGACATTTGGTCAAAATGATATACTGGGTGGTCAACTAAGGAATTCCGATTTAAAAGCGCTCTAAAATTGTTTTGATTAGAAATAGAAAGTAGGGTTCGTCTTAAACGAAAGAGGGGTTCATGGACATTCAGTCGCCATGGTTTGTTGGACGCGTAAGGAGCGTTCGTTCTGTGTGCACTCTCATTACCAAAATCAACATTGTTTTTTCTGATGAAGCCCATTTTCATCTCAAATGCTATGTAAACCAACAAAATTGCGGTATTGGTCTTCAGAAAATTTCAAAGAGAAACATGAAACTCATTTGCATAGTCTGAAGGTCACAGTTTGGTGTGCAATACACGCACAAGGCATTATTGGCACATCCTTTCCCGAAGACCGAAGCGACCGAGCAGTAACACTGGATTCTGATCCTTATGTGGACATGTTGAACAATTTTTTTGAAGCAGCCCTTCAAGACTTTGATGGATACAATCTGGACACTTGGTTTCAGCAGGACGGGACCACTTGTCACACTTCAAATCGGTCTTTACCTGTTATTCAGCGCTATTTCCTGAAAAATTGATTTGTCGGCGTGGAGACCTTCCATGGCCCCCAGAAGCCCGAACTTGATACCTAGCGACTTTTACTTATGCGGATACCTCAAAAGTGTAGTCTACCGCAACAATCCCCACACTCTTATTGCTTAATTTTAAGAAATGAATTCCAAAAGAGCTGAGCATTATTGTATAGAAAAAATTGAATTGACTTGATAGTTGTGTTTTTCTTTTAAATCGGAATTCCTTAGTTGACCACCAAGTAGCACACGTTTAAGTAGAACAAGTGCTCAAAAGGCAAAACAAGTCGAAATTGTTTTGGGGCTTCAGGCAATGTTGTGAGTGAAAATCGATCCAAGAAGAATTTGATTTACAGATGCTGTTCGCTAAAATATTCAATCCAATGTTCGATAGTAACCAAGGCTGACAACCCTCCATAACTTTCAATTTCGAGGCAAGATTATGTTGAGATGACTTGGTGAATCAAGACTGCTTCAAACATAGAGGGTTGAAGATTATCGAAGTTGTAGCCTTCCTAATAACTCTCACCTGTAAAACATCCCATTCTTCTCCATCAAAAAACATATGTGAAACAGTCATCCTATTCTGCGTCAGAGTGCCAGTCTTGTCAGAACAGATGACATTGGTAGCTCCTAGCGTCTCTATAGCCTCCAACTTCTTCACAAGGCAGTTCTTCGAAGCCATTCTTTTGGCGGTGAGCGTCATACAGGCTGTCAATGTAACTGGAAGACCTTCCGGAACATTCGCTGCAAACATCGTGCATATCTTTGAGTAAATGTTCAGATATTTTGCAAACAAGCCAAGTGTGATCCTAAGCTCGCGTAAGATGAGCTTTGATTCAATATCTCTTGACAATAAGAATTTGTCTGGGTTCACTCTTTAAGTGTTTGTCGCAAATAGAGAGCTGAACTACGGAAAAAGATATGTTAAAGATTGAAATAACGAGCTTTTTCTGATCATAATTTTATTTTATCAACACCTTTCCTTCAACTGATTTCCCATCATTTCTAATTCTGATTGACGCTCTCCGAAATGAAAATAATCATCCTCTTCAGGAGAAACCCTTGTTCCATGCTAATTTTTTGCCATTCATATCATTCCTGATTCCTAATGATGAAGCTTAATTCATACCTCTGGCACTATTATCCTTGTAAAGTTAGTTGGACGATTAGACATATTAACTCCATCCTTCCATAGACTTTTCCCTAAATTTTATGGGGAGGAAATAAAACTTGGTGTATCGTTCCCCAGAAATAAGGTTCTATATGGAAATCTCCTGCCTTCTGTTCCACAAAGGTCATAATATTCATTCGTGGAATATCGTGAGAAGTATTGAAAATAATTATTTTTCCATAAAGTGAGCCAGCATACAAAAAGTTCAGCTGAAATTCCATGGTCGGATCTTTCAATTGCTTCTTCATCCCTAATATCCTATAGATTAACAATTGAGTAACTGTTCTTGTTTCCCAAACTTGTGCCCTCATGCTGAGTATCATCTACACTAATTAGGGTTATCACAGATGTCAATGAATGGGAAAAAGGGAGAAGTACTATCTCTAGCTTAACATCAGTGGGCTACATTTTGCCCAGAAGTGTATCCTCCTACGCAAAGTTGATTATTTTTCTAAGAGACTTTACTCGCGCCACCCAGTAGAGTGAGTCTGGTTTGCGCCAATACGTTACATTGACATTATATGTACCGGGTGTCCTAAATTCGTTGTCTAGTGAGGGGATCTCAGCAACCCGATGAACTGGAACAAAATGTAATAAAGAAAAATTGATTACTTCAATGAATTCTAGTGAAAAAATGCCTGTATAATGTTTAGTTTCAAGTTTATAACGTCAGTATTAAAGAAGTTATGAGAACTAGAACACTAGAAAACGAATTTAGGACACCCGGTAGTCAGTGGTTTCTGTGGTCGATCCACGTAACCTGTAATAGATAAAGTAGTTTTCCTTACCGATCTTGTGCAAGTGATATATCACAAACAGTGACTCTATTTTTGACAACGATAGAGCTTGTTGAGCCTTCTCTTTTGAAGCTGCAATAAGCTCTTTTGCTTGTCTTTGACCTGGTGTGTTAACCCACTGAGAGCACTTTCTCTTTCCCAATCGACCTTAATCAGTATGGGTGATACTCAAAACGGGGATAATCACGCTTGCGAACAGTTATATTCCTGCTAAACGATTTGGCATAAAAGACTCATAGGTCACAGTGTAAAAATGGTTGGCAAATCAACCACAACCTAACCAATCAACCCCAAAACTTGAAAAGTGCTGCTAAGATATTTCAGAGGAAAGATGAAAATAATTTTGAATACATCCTATTCGAAGGTCTGAATTGAAAGTTCGAATGAAGGTAACATGCCTAAAGTATGCAGAAATAAAAATAGATTTGAAACCAGCTCATTATAAAACGGAAATGGCGATTCTCAAATAATCCGAATGATTTCGATATTGCAGAGTTCCTGAAACTACCTACCTATAATCAACGCAATGAAGAATGAGAAGCTGACGAAGAAGTTATATCCGAATTGCAGACACACAATGAAAAATATAAGTCCTATCGCAATCGCGAGAACGGTGATTATCTTGATGAATCTACGGATCTCCTTGTGAATAGGTGTTTCCTCTTTCTTGAGAGCCGTCGTGAGACCTGCTATGTGACCTGTGAAATGGAAAATATCGTAATTAGTTCGTTAGTGCGAAAAAGCGCGAAAATCGCACGCCCCAGCCAACCAATACCCACAATTACTCGCATTATTTCTTTTGTATCTTTATTAGTTTCATTTATTTTTCGCGTTTTTTTTTCTTTAATCAACTTAATTGAGATTGGCACCAAAGGAAGTGTCTAACTGCTTTTTTCTTTTTCTTGTTGTAATTGAGTTGTTCATCTTTGAACTTCTACAGCTATGTCTTTATAAATGTGTTTGGAAATTACCGATTAGGGTGTCATCGCCACAGGAAACTACAATTCCTCTTCCTCTGCCTTCGACAATATTTGTGCTGTAGAATGCCAAGTTCGCAGTTTCTAGGGGATTGTCGCTGGTGCATTTGGGGTACTTTGATTGAGGTTCAGACTCGCCAGTTATGGGACTGTTATCCACCTATAACAATTCGTCCATTTATCCATGGTTTGAAATTTATGTCCTGGGTATCATAAAAGAATAGGAAATACCCAAAAATTCAAAGTAAACACCATTAATTGGTATACAGATGGTTCAAAAAACACGATAGGTGTCGGTGCTGGAGTATACGGGCCAAAAACCAAGTGTGCATTATCGTAAGGCTCCTATTTGAGTATTTTTCAGGAAAAAATACTTACCATTGAAAGATACCTATATAGAAACTATCGAGATTGTGACATAAGGCGTTTTCGGAAACCTACTCAGGGTTACTAACTCGATCCATTGGGTCACGTGACGGATCTACTCGGATCACGGACCCAGGTTCTAAGTTTACGAACACATCAGGTTCAGGATTGAAGTGACAGTTGTATTAATAACACAACCAAATATTTTATGTATTTATTTTTTTCAGTCCCAGTTTATTTTCGCATTGAATCTAGCTTTGCTTGCATTTATTGCATCTTGTAAAATATTTCTTATAATTTCTGGTGTGCCCTTCCATGTTTATTGTTATCTTTGAGTACCTATGTTAAAGAAGTGAAGAAGGCTTTGGCTTCAACGCAGAAGGATCTGCATACAAAGTTATGAAGAAGTTGTTTCATTATTTTGTCGGCTCATGGAACCAGACTTATCACACTGAGTCAAATTCTCGTCCCTTTCCATAATTTTTTAGGAATAGAATATATGAAAATAGGTACTAAGAAAAGAGTAGAAGACTTATTCCCGTCTTTTTCAAATACAAAATTGGACTGCAGTGCGTATGCGGTAACTCTACAACCCTTTTCTCGTGTAGGGTTACGATAGATCAACCTGAATCAGTGATCGAGTTAATA
Source organism: Propylea japonica (assembly GCA_013421045.1). Lineage (NCBI taxonomy): Eukaryota > Metazoa > Arthropoda > Insecta > Coleoptera > Coccinellidae > Propylea > Propylea japonica. Next base: position 26,161,953 of record CM024239.1, read on the forward strand.
GCACCGTACTTTCCGAACACGGGTTGGATGTTCAGGTTAAGAAAACGAACGCTAAGGTTTGGGATCGAGTTAACTCGAGTAAGTATCCGAAAACGCCTATAGTGATCCATTCTGATTCAAGCTGCTACAGGTATTAAAGCACTGAACTCTTAAGTCATAGACTCAAAGCTCTTATGGAGTGCCGCAAACAACTCAATGAAGTAAGTAAGAACAACGAGGTCTCTTAGTCACTCAGGAATGAAAATAGAAAAAGAGTATAACATACTAGCCAGAAAGAGAGCACAATAGCCACTTATCGCCCCCAGAAACCTTCTGTGGGATAGGCAAATGCACCTATGAAAAATAGAGGACACTTCAGAGAACGAATCATTCTTTTTGAATTTCCTTAGAAACTGCAAAAATATTTGGATCTCAGTAAAAATAAGTTACGCCTCCTCAGTGGCTTTCTAACAGGTGTTGATGGGAAGTGGCCTAACAGAAAGTGAATTTCATAGTTGAAATCGAGCTATATTTCGGAAAATTATTTTGGTCATTTACCTTCAATGATGATGCGTCTATTATTCTAACGTCAGCCGGTACTGTACCTCCAGCTTGGATTTCTACCAAATCGCCAACAACAAGTTCTTCACTCGGTACAGTGAACTCAATGCTGTCTCTTATAACAACAGCATAGCTAGGAATCATTTTCTTGAAACTGTCCATGATCTTTTCACTGCTCGACTCTTGGTAAAACCCGAAGATTCCACTGAATGTTACCACAACAACAAGTACACAACCTGAAGATAATTAAATAATGCTTACTAGGTAAAATATCGAGAGAGCTTACCGCTACCTCACATTTTTTCTTTACTCAATTTTTTTCATTATACAATCTGGATAGTATGAAATTCTCATACTTAAATGAGAGATTCGATCCCGAATAAAATAGATAATTCTATATATATTTACCAAGATATAAATGGTCGTAGCTCTCTTCACTACTAGGATCATTCAAATATGACAAAGTGAATCCTAACAAGGACAATGCAGCTCCAATCCATAGAAGAGCTGCAAATCCACCAAACATGAAACCCAAAAATACCCACCATCTTGATTTGGTTTCTGACGCCACGAGACAATTTGGGCCATTTATTTTCAATAAAGTGTCCGCTTTTGTTCGGGTCAACCCCGTTTCAACATTTGTGCCAAGCCTGAAAGGTAAACAAAACCGTAATAAGTATAGTCCGTTCACCAAAGAGTGAGCCGTCGGTTGGCCATGAAATTTGGAATATTCCACTATGTATATTAAAATTTTGGGTTATGTTGTTTAATTTCTTATGTTGTGAATTAATTGATAATATGGAATTTTTCTATAACCTAATTTATTCAATGAAAGGTCAATACATATACGATACGTTTCGGGCTCGGGCCCTTTTTCATTATGTATTTATTTTCTTGTGAGATTGATACGCAATGTTATCAATATTGCATAGAGTTCTCTGATAACTCTCAAGCTCGTCGGACGAGGCCAGGTACATTCGGCAACGTTGAATCTATTTTACGTTATGACAGCATATACTGCCAACTTCAAAGAAATAACAAACGCCTACTATGCGCTCAAACTTTCGTGAATGGACTATACAGGAATTTATATGAATATTTCATATTTTTTCGCAGGTTTTGTAGTAACCAAATTGAACAGTGAAAACCATTTAGCACAACTCAGGAACTTAGAGCTTTAGAACAGTCCTGGAACTTGAATATATCAAAACGAACGAGGAAGTTAAGGCTGAATCTCCCAGGGATGGATTATTCCACTAAGTTCCTTCAGCAAGATCTAAGAGATCTTGCTGATGGACAACATATCTGATCTAAGAGATATCTGGATCTTAGTGAAAAACAACTCCTCACTGGTGCTCTTACAGGACACTGTCGCCTCAGGAGGCACCAGTTGAGGATAGAATTGTCGGACACTAACGAGTGTAAGTTCTGTGAGGAGGAGGAAGAAACCCCCATTGCTAGCCTTAGGAGAGAATGCCTTGGGCGAGAAACTTGTTAGAATGAGGAACTAGCCTCGTTGAAGCCTTTACAGATATTGAATTTTATCAGATCTTAGGAACTAGAAGGCGAGCTGTGAGGGTATGGCCCGAACAGCTCTGTAAGGGGTCACAATAGACCTTGAGGTCGCAGTGAACTCTAACCCCTTTTTAAACTGAACTAAACTGAACTAGGACAGAACTATCAGATTAAATTGAAGGAGGGGCAATAAGAAAAGCGGACCTAGCTGCACCTGGACCTCAAGATGCTCAAAAAAAAGAACTATATTTCGAAACCTCCCATTATAGAGGTTTTAATATTATCAATTATTTCTGTAACAACTCAAATATTTCTGAGACTCTGAAAAACCTTTAGAGCACAAAAATTATCAATTAACGTTCGAACAATCCTTCCAAAGGATCACATAGAATTCTCATCAAAGAGTAGGTATATCCTGCCCACTTTCTATAAACGTACGATGACATCAGAAAAACTGCCTAGAATTCAATAGAGCTTTCACTGCAGTTAATAACAAGCATCAGCCATAAGTAATAACCACAAAAACACTAGGAAGAAGGTGTCGCCGCAGCAAAAAACGAAGCAAAGATATTCTCGGAATATTCTCGTGTACGTCGCATGACGCCAAGTGAAGAAATCTGGAGCACAAATTAATTGTCATTTTCTGCCATGTGAGCAATCGCCGTAACGAGCCTTTAATGACATAAATATGGCCCTGGATAATATGGCATCAAATGCGTACGACCAAAGTGAGAACCAGGACAGGTTTTTCACTCCAAACGATACTGCAATTTGTATTTTTTCGGTCGATTTAATTTTATGAGTTTGTGGGATTCCACGAATTATTATCATCGATGGCGCTGAGATGTTTAGGGTCAATAGATTGGAAACTATCGTGCAGGAAGTGAAGGTATTGACAGGAGAAGATTGAGATGAACGTTAGGTTGTCATTGCGCTCTTTTCGAGATCGTAGCAGGATGTCGAACGATGGTTTATGCAGGATGTTACTTTCTGTTCATCCCACATATTTCGCGTTACATTTTACTTCCTGTTTTGTATGTGTGCCTTTGTGGTTTTTGAAGAAGAGAAAAAAATTGGATGGGTAAAGATCTTAAAAAGGGGTTAAAAGGTGATGTACTGTCTATTATGAAGTGGGTGTGTCTTAATTAAAATCATATTACGACACATATGTCTTTCAGTTTCCAGTGTTCAATTGTTAAATTGAAGAGCGGAATGATACAGATAAATAAAAAATGAAAAATCCCAAAATTAGTGTGGTCAAAGGATTCATTCGATCTTTTTTGAGCTGGATCTTATTATTGAAACCCAGATGTTTTCGAGATCAACAGACGGTTTTCGAATAATGACATGAAAGCTGCTTCCCTTAATTTTCTACGTTTCATTTTTTCTTTTTTTGATAATACGAAAGTTTCAACACATGAAATACTATGGTCTTCATTTAAAGCACTTGGAAAAAGCTGTAATTTATTAGTATCTCTCTGTTCAGCTAATTGTTTATATTGTTATTTGATTCGAACATTTAAGGGACGTTTAGTCTCTCCAAAAGAGATCCTACCACATTCACAGGTACTATACAGGCTGTCCCGGAAAATGTGGGAAATCTCTCGGATTCAGATAGAACATAAAAAAATAAGATGACAAGTTCTCATAATCCTTTTTCCTAGCGGTCCTCCCTACGAAGATACGACCTCCACTGGAAATTCATTTTAGTGGAATAAATTTCAAATACTTACTTCCTTCATTATTTTTTTTCGAAAACGGTTGATTTTATCGAAACTGAACAGGAGTACCTTTTCTTTAGCTTAATGTTCAAGGTATCCAAATAAATTTTTTTTGCACCTTATCATACAGGGTGTTGAAAATGTAATCGTTAAAATGTACAACCCAGTCCGCCCTTGGTAAACTGAACAAGCTAATTGAAATATAAGTGCGGTATTTAAGAGTCCTTAATACTATTAATCATATTCAATTTTCATCGAATTATATTGAGGAGTTCGAAACTTATACCGGAGTGAACCTGGCAGACCATTTCTAGCAGACCGTTTGACGGAAACGCCCGAACGCGCTCCCCAGTGGCGCGCGGTGCGGAAGTATATTTAATGCTGAAATGAGGCAAATTCAGATAAATAATGAATATGTTACTCTCGGCTTTGATTTATAGACCAATAAAAAGAGGTTATGAAGGTGTCGACGGTTGGTTATCAGAATGAATTACGACAGATTCGCTATTTCGAGAAGCAAAACATTCAAAAATCCATATCTGCGAAAATATTCGCCGGCGCATAATAAGATTTGGCACGTAGGTTAACAATATTAATATCATTATTCCCTGGAAATTTCATCCACTTGCAAAGGGATCCAGGGGGTTAAAACGCCCCCCTTAACATAGAAAAATTCATATCTCCGAGAATATTCGCCGGCGCATAATAAGATTTGGCACGAAGGTTAACAATATTAATATCATTATTCCCTGAAAATTTCATCCACTTGCAAAGGGATCCAGGGGGTTAAAACGCCCCCCTTAACATAGAAAAATTCATATCCGAAAATATTCGCCGGCGCATAATAAGATTTGGTACGTAGGTTAAAAGTATTAATAACATTATTCCCTGAAAATTTCATCCACTTGCGAAGGGATCCAGGGGGTTAAAACGCCCCCCAAAACATTGAAAAATTCATATCTCCGAAAATATTCGCCGGTGCATAATAAGATTTGGTACGTAGGTTAACAATATTAATATCATTATTCCCTGAAATTTTCATTCACTTGCAAAGGGATCCAGGGGGTTAAAACGCCCCCCTTAACATAGAAAAATTCATATCTCCGAAAATATTCGCCGGCGCATAATAAGATTTGGTACGTAGGTTAAAAGTATTAATAACATTATTCCCTGAAAATTTCATCCACTTGCAAAGGGATCCAGGGGGTTAAAACGCCCCCCAAAACACTGAAAAATTCATATCTCCGAAAATATTCGCCGGCGCATAATAAGATTTGGTACGTAGGTTAACAATATTAATATCATTATTCCCTGAAAATTTCATTCACTTGCAAAGGGATCCAGGGGGTTAAAACGCCCCCCTTAACATAGAAAAATTCATATCTCCGAAAATATTCGCCGGCGCATAATAAAATTTGGTACGTAGGTTAAAAGTATTAATAACAGTATTCCCTGAAAATTTCATTCACTTGCAAAGGGATCCAGGGGGTTAAAACGCCCCCCAAAACATTGAAAAATTCATATCTCCGAAAATATCCGCCGGCGCATAATAAGATTTGGTACGTGGGTTAAAAGTATTAATAACATTATTCCCTGAAAATTTCATCCACTTGCAAAGGGATCCAGGGGGTTAAAACGCCCCCCAAAACATTGAATATTTTGGAGATATGAATTTTTCTATGTTAAGGGGGCGATTTAACCCCCTGGATCCCTTTGCAAGTGGATGAAATTTTCAGGGAATAATGATATTAATATTGTTAACGTACGTACCAAATCTTATTATGCGCCGGCGAATATTTTCGGAGATATGAATTTTTCTATGTTAAGGGGGGCGTTTTAACCCCCTGGATCCCTTTGCAAGTGGATGAAATTTTCAGGGAATAATGATATTAATATTGTTAACCTACGTACCAAATCTTATTATGCGCCGGCGAATATTTTCGGAGATATGAATTTTTCTATGTTAAGGGGGCGTTTTAACCCCCTGGATCCCTTTGCAAGTGGATGAAATTTTCAGGGAATAATGATATTAATATTGTTAACCTACGTACCAAATCTTATTATGCGCCGGCGAATATTTTCGGAGATATGAATTTTTCAATGTTTTGGGGGGCGTTTTAACCCCCTGGATCCCTTTGCAAGTGGATGAAATTTTCAGGGAATAATGATATTAATATTGTTAACCTACGTACCAAATCTTATTATGCGCCGGCGGATATTTTCGGAGATATGAATTTTTCAGTGTTTTGGGGGGCGTTTTAACCCCCTGGATCCCTTTGCAAGTGGATGAAATTTTCAGGGAATAATGTTATTAATACTTTTAACCTACGTACCAAATCTTATTATGCGCCGGCGGATATTTTCGGAGATATGAATTTTTCTATGTTAAGGGGGGCGTTTTAACCCCCTGGATCCCTTTGCAAGTGGATGAAATTTTCAGGGAATAATGATATTAATATTGTTAACCTACGTGCCAAATCTTATTATGCGCCGGCGAATATTTTCGGAGATATGGATTTTTGAATGTTTTGCTTCTCGATATAGCGAATCTGTCGTAATTCATTCTGATAACCAACCGTCGACACCTTCATAACCTCTTTTTATTGGTCTATAAATCAAAGCCGAGAGTTACATATTCATTATTTATCTGAATCTGCCTCATTTCAGCATTAAATATACTTCCGCACCGCGCGCCACTGGGGAGCGCGTTCGGGCGTTTCCGTCAAACGGTCTGCTAGAAATGGTCTGCCAGGTTCACTCCGGTGAAACTTATTCCTCTAAAATGGATTTCCAGTGGCGTCATTTAGGAGGTCGTATCTTCGTAGGGAGGGCCGCTAGGAAAAAAAAATTATGGGAACTTGTCATCTTCATTTTTTATGTTCTATCTGAATCCGAGAGATTTCCTACGTTTTCCGGTACAGCCTGTATTTATATTTATACAATTTTCTTTAGTTGGTATTTATTAACAGTTTTTACTTTAGCTAGATTAGTCTTGATATTATATTGAGTCTTGAATACTGTTTTCATATCATACTTATTTTCAATTCTTCTAATATTTTCAGATAACCCATTACTATATGGTATTAGAATGGTAATCGTTTGTTCCGCTTCAGTTTGATTTATCGATTGAAATATGTATATTCTGGGAGGGTTCTGCATTTCTTAAAAAATTTATAGGTTTTCACTCCCAGTCTCTGAAACAGAAATAATTGAAAAAAATTAATTAAGATGAAGTGCTCCTGCGAGAATCTTTGTACTTATTTGTCAGGAGCAAACTGGTCTTGAAAAAATTGTTGCCTAACAGTAAAACTGAAAAAGGAAATAAATTAAAAGAATAATGTAACAGATTGCAAATGAAAAAACACAATTCTGAAGATTTAACGAGTTTGTCTGAAGAAGGTGTCTGATATAATCATAGATAATAATAATAATAATACTTCATCAGGAACTCGCCATCCAACTGAAGATTCTGCAGTCCGAAACAATTCCATATTATAAGTATCAGCCTGAAGTAATACTGGAGAACAACCTTTACAGGTTATACTGGGACCGCACAGTACTTACAAATTTAACAGTTGCTAATAACAGGCCAGATATATCCTAGTGAAGAAAAAAGAGAAGAGAGCAATACTTATAGACGTAGCCATCCCGAACAACAACAATCTACGTCAAAAATATGCTGAAAAAATATCGAGAGCTTGAACTTCAGATTAAAAGGCAGTGGGGAATGTCTAGTACCAGAACCATTCCCATTCTCATATCAACCACAGGAATTATTCCTAAGAGCCTCAAGTCCAACCTCAAGGAGCTAGATTTGGATGAAAACCTGTTTAAAGTAATGCAAAAAGCAGTACTTCTTGGTACTGCTAGAACGGTAAGGAAGTTTGTAGGTCACGATGGACACCAGGAACAACCATGGAGAGAAACATTGCAAAACCAACTACCACGACATCAACCGAGAGATCCAGGACCAGGCAGCGAAGGACGAACAACCCAGGACCCAGGAGAAGAAGAACACCGAAGACCTCAGAGCTCAATCCCCCTGATACTTGCTATCCGGGATGAGTGAATGTTCCCCTTAGTAGGGAATGTGATAGCCGATCGCTAGGGGGTGTGAAAAATCACACCCTTTCTACGCTAATAGGCTCAAGTCGAATAATAATAATAACTGTCAACCAAAAGTGTTTAAGTTTCACGAAGGGTGACTGTGCAGTGGCGATGCATAGGTCAGAAGTGGCCTATGCTAAACTAAACTAAACAAATTCATTCATTATGGCCACCACTGAAAATCCTGGCCCCTTGTCGGTCACTGGGCGACAATAATTGTAATATTTTATCATTTTACTGCGAATTTAAACAGTTTCAACACCTTATTGATGCATGTGTCGTTCCATTTTCAATGATGGCGTTGTTTCTGCTAGTCAAAATGTCAAAAAATTACAAGCTTTAAGGCTATTCATATAACCTGCTACGCGAAATAAAATCTTTTATTTGAATCACTGGCGCAGCTAGGGGGGCTGCAGCCCCAAAGCCTCCCTAGCTGCGCCATTAATTTCTTCGTTATTTTTTCTTCTTTATTTTTTTGCAACTTGGGTTATTTGTTGAATCATCAAAAATTGATCAGTAGTTCAGCCCCTCCCCAAAACAAAATCCTGGCTGCGCCACTGATTTGAATAACCCCTCATATCTACCCTTAGACAAAGGAAAGTTGAGGAAGGTTGAGCCGTCGGTTCGCCATGACAATTTGGCATATTCCACTGAGTATATTGAAATTTTAGGTTATGTTGTTTATTTTCTTGTCAAATTGATACGCAATGTTGTCGATATTGCATAGAGTTCTCTGATAACTCGCAAGATCGTCGGACGTTGCCGGGTACATTCGGCAACGTTGACTTCATTTTACGATATGACAGCAAATTTTGCCAACTTCTGATAAATAAACAAACCCCTACTATGCGCTCAAACTTTCGCGAACGGAATATATCTACATATTGACTAGTCTAGACTACATATTCATCTAGTCTAGAGTACACCTGAACTCTAATTTTCGAAACAGTAAACCCCTCATCTCTTTCAACGTTCCCTCGACGCTATTCCAAACACATACACGCACCATCCTCACAATTCACCACAACCATCCAAGTTCTTCATTATTCACAGCGCATTTTTCAATTTTTTAAATACCTAAAGCTCAGTCCCGCTGTCTGCAGGCCATGAATTACGCCATACGTGGCGAATTTCATAATAACCAACTATCATAACGCATCATAAATAAATTCATAAGGGTTAGTATGACCGTGAAGAAGGTGCACACCATTTCCTACACACGGAGTGGTCGGTCACGCGAAAATGTCTGTATTTTATGCGTTGCAACGGTCGTTAGAGAGTATTGCAGCGTGGGACGAGACGTCCATTCATAACGTACGACAAGAACATCCCTAATCCACTAGACCTAAAGGGCTTTTCATAGGATACGATGGATCGTTCCAATCCGTCGTTTCAGGCAAATCTAAACCATGAATCGATAGTGTTCGTCTAAGGTGTATACCTATCTATCATTCTCGATGAATTCCCGCTTCTGTGAGTGGTAAGCTATGATCAACCTATCGTCACGATAAACTTAACGATTAATTGTAACGACTAATCCTAGCGTATATGGAGGACTCGAGAGTCCGTTGAATCGGGGAAATTCATAAGTTTTTCTAATTATTTCAATTTTGAATTTGTGAGTGTGGTATAACATAAATTGGAGAAACTCTACGTCCTTTAAATGTTCGAACCAAAAAACATTAAAAAAATTTTAAAAAGCCCTGAGCAGAAGCTTTTGAGCGCTCTTTCCTTGGTGGAGCAATAAGACTATTACCTACCTCAGAATTCTATATGGGATTTGAGATTGATACCAAATACAGGATGGTCCAGATCGTAACTAAGAAATTTTAACCACGCATAATACATCAAAATGAGTCCAAATTTGTCATATAAACCTATGTCGGGAAATGTTTCCTCTCCGAGATATGGAGTGTTGAAAATATGGAAGAAAAAATGTTTTTTATTAATCACTTTTACACTGCTTGGAATATTTTTATGAAATTTGAGACATAGGTTTTGAGAGTAAAGGAGCACTTTTTGCATAATATAATTTCTTTTCTTTTCTACCAGTGGCGTCCGTACTGCAGCGAGACTGAATATTTTCATATGAAAAAAATGATAATAATAATAATAATAAGTTTATTCATTCTCATAATGATTTTACAAGTAAAATAAAAAGAGATTAAGTCCAGATACGCCTCTGTTTTTTCCGACAATAATTGTTTCTATTAAAATTCTTATTTAATTTGGAGCAAATTTGGTCTTCTGACTTTTTGCTGTACGAGGCACCGTTTCCGGTTAAAAAAATAAAACACATTCTCATGTATGAAGAAATCGCCAATATTTGATAAGGTAGGTACCTACATAATAATAATAAGACTATTTTTGTGAAGGAAGCGTGTCTATTTCTTCATGCACGAGAATGTGTTTCATTTTTTAACCGGAAAATGTGCCTCGCTAAGCAAAAAGTCAGGAGACCGAATTTACTCCAAATCAGTTAAGGATTCAAATAGTAATTTTCATTGTCGAAAAACCAGTGGCGTATCATTTTTTTATCTGAAAATATTCACTCTCGCTGTAGTACGGACGCCACTGTAGAAAAGAAAAGAAATTATATTATACAAAAAGTGCTCCTTGACGCTCAAAACCTATGTCTCAAATTTGATAAAAATATTTCAAGCAGTGTGAAAGTAATTAATAAAAAACATTTTTCTCATATAATTTCAACAGCCCGTATCTCGGAGAGGAAATATTTTTCAACATATGTTTATATGACAAACTAGGACTTATTTTTGATGTAGGATACGTGGTTAAAATTTCTTGGTTACAGTCTGGACCACCCTGTATATAAATTGAGAGTTTATTTGGGTTCGTGGCAAAGGGGGCTATTTGATTCAAACGACCATTGTTGTGTATATAAATGCAGAATCTCAGCACAATCCGAATTATATTCTGGAAATTATTCGAAAAATTAAAAATATAAAAAATAAATAATTACAAAAATTAATTTCCATGGTTCTGATGATGCGATCCTCTTGAAATTTTGCATGAAGATTCACTTTGAAATGTTGAAGGAATCATTCAGAAAGTCTGCACAGAAAGTTTTTAATTTCAGACTTGAAATTATCAGACACAAATATTGTAACAAATAGATCGTATTCGATTAAATCCAAATGGGTAAAATCATGAAATATTTTGCTGCCATTTAAGCTCCTCAAGAATTCAGTTGGTCAATGATTCTATCGAATATTAGAAATCCAACTGTGGAATGAATCAAAATAATAAAAAAAATAAATAACAAACCTCTGCAACAATCCTGAAGTGGTAAAACATGTGCATCAGTGGTTATCTCCTTTCTGAATTCTTCCAACTCCTGTTGAGTCCTATGAACAATGAGAGGTTTCACATAACTAACACCTGTGGTACTAATGGAAGTTGCCGATACAAGACTTGTCGCTCTGGATCTCATTTTTGAAATTAAAATCACAACTATCCCTACTCAAAAATGTATATCGATTAGTTTTTACATTGAATGTAAAAATGACAAATTGACAAAAATCATCAAAATTTAAGTGAAATGTTTGTCTGTGTTTCGGGGTAGTGAGCACAGATAATACAGATGCGACACTCAGGCTTTTGAAGTTTGCAGCACGGTCCACTAGCGAGTGCTCTTATCTTTCAAGTGAGTTAGGTAGATATAAGATGTCTAAAATAATTTTAGACATCTTAGGTAGATACTATACTTTATCTTCTACTATAACAAGTGACATTACTTGCCTCGATAAAAATAATGTACTGAGAGATTCCAAAAAGGTGCAGTTTTTCCAATTCCAAACAGGTGAACTTCGATTCATCTCAAAATATCACGTACATTCCTAACTTCAACTTATATCCCCCCATTAGGTATTTCACACCTACAATTCTTATTTGCTGTCCCTTCTTCTTGTTCTCTTTTTCTCGCCTCCTTCTTTTTCTGATTTATCATAGTGAGTTATAGCGGTGAATTATTATAACTCGAAGTGAGTTATTATAATTCGGAGTGAGTTATTATAACTCGGAGTGAGTAATTATACCTGACTCTGTTTGTTCATAGATTATGTTAGACAAAAGCAATTGAATAAAAATATAGGATAGATCAATAACTTTATTACGCATCAGATATATTTGCACGCTTGCTTATATTGAAAAAATGATTATTCAAATTTGAATATCCTGAAAATTGATTATGAATACACTGGTTACTTATAGGCTTCCTTATGGCTCTTCAGAAGCTTTGGTTTTGTGTCCTCACCTCACCACAGGCACTGTAATTGTTTCTAATATAGATGTATATCGATAACTGATCGTTAATGAATGATAATAATAGTTCATAAAAGCCATAAGTATCTACCATGAGCGGCCATAATTCAAAATTTCCAACTGACACTCTGAAGAAATAGTTTTAAGCAAAGTAATGGCTCCTTTTTCGTTTTGAACAGCTAATTATCTCGATAATTATGCAAACGAAATGCAAGCTTGCAAGCTCGCAATGATGAGCACTTTATTTTATTACGGCATGATATTCAACTGCCTCTGGTACCAACAATTGCATAAGAAAAGTGGGAAGTAACCGTGTTCTTTGACCATAACCCAGGGACGACCACCTGAGGCACCATGGTAACCAATTACCATAGGTCAATGAGGTACTTGTACACATATGTCGGGGCCATTTTATGCATATTTAATGATTCGGATCTAACAAATAACAACGAAGTCTTATAACTTCATATAAGGCCTGAAATTACCCTCATTTCTTCATAGTTTGAATCGAAGAAGTCCAAAGGCTATTTTATAATGGAGAACATAATCCTAAGATGAGATCAGTACGAGTGATATGTTTGTTGAGTTAAATTGAAATATGTTATGCTTATTTACGATCTGAAATGGACATGAAAAATTGGATGATCTTACCGTACAAATAAGGATAATCTGATAAGGTATTGCTGGACATTCTGGTTCATGAGATACTTACATATCTGTTATAAATCAGCAGTAATTTATCATTGGTAGATTTGAGAAGAGTAATTCAATGAATAGCTTCGTATCTCATTTATCAATATTATATTGAGGATGTTTGTAGTGCTCTTGTTTCAATACAGCATATGAATCATTTTCAAGTGAAGTGAAGTATTTCTTTCATGATATTCGAAATCAAAAGCTTGCAACCAATACAAAATGTATGTTCCAAGGGCGGGGGAGGGGTTTTGGGGTTCAAACCCCCCCCCCCCCCGCCCGAAATGTTTCAGAGTAATTTTTTGTTGCAAAAATAATCTTTCATTTTGCACTTAAACCAACTTATCTCCGGAAATCTAGTTAAAATAAGCAATTCATATCAGTAATATGAATGATATTAAAGTTTCATTTCATTTCTAGTACATACTATCCAACAATTAACTGATAGATTTTCTAAACACCGAAAATTAATATCAGCCTTATCTGGTCTGCTACCCAGGAATTTCAACAGAGAATATGAATTAGAAGACGCATTATTCTTCACTACTCCCAGAAAAAATAAAAACGTTATTAAAGCAGAATTTGAAATATGGAAAATGTCAATGAACTCCATTTATAAATCGGCATTAGAATGCTTAGATGAGTGCAATCAGAATGTGCATCCGAACATTTACATCCTACTACAAATTTTAGCTACGATTCCAGTATCTACTGCTACTCCAGAAAGAAGTTTTTTCAGCTTGAGGAGAATTAAAAATTACCTGCGGAATTCTTCTAGGGAAACTTGTTTGAATGGGTTGGCGCTTATGAATATTCATTATAGTGTGAAAATTGATGAAAATGAAGTTGTTGACCAATTCGCTAGAAAAAAAGGCGGATAGACTTAAACTGAAGGAATTCACCATAAAAACTATTGTTTGTGTTTTCTCACTGTTTCATTTTTAATACCTTTTCATATGTTGTTGGCAGTATTTTGCAGTAAAACATTAAAATCTGTGCTTTCAATGAAAGCACACATCCAAACTAATTTCATATTGATTCATCCTGTAAGTATTGTTTGGGAAATAATTATTTTTTTAAGTTTTTGTTTGAGTGAATAAAAATTAAATTCTGAAGCATATTTGAAAAATAGGTTTACCTAACAAAACCAGAATATCTATATTGAATATTGTTTCCGAAGTAGAAAAGGATTCTTGAATTCTTAAAAACAACAAATACTTGCTACAGAAAGCGACCCTCACAATTCCTGGCACCTACAAAGTCAATTGCCAAAATGTCACTTTAATTCATTATGCAATAAAAAAAGCTTCAATCTTATTATTAGTGATGTTCTTTCGAACTGAACGAAGTGATTTATATAACTTCAATCAGAAAGATCAGTTGAAGCGATCGTTCTTTCGTTTTCAATCAGTTCCCCTTCCACAACTCTAAAGTGATTGCAAGTGATTATTCTAATCGCGGAATAAGTTCCATCAGTTCAATCAGTACGAAAGAACACTACTATTATTAGAACTGAGGTCGTTAAAGCTATAGGTTAGCTTTCCGGGAACTGCGAGCATGTAGAACTTTTGTTCTCTACCCTACTAATTCAGGGAAACCCAAGGATGTCGTCAATGGCGTTGATAATCCGACAGTTCTGGACACTTGCATACCATGTGGTCAGCTGTTTCTGCTACTGATCCACAGAGCCTGCAAATTTCATCTTCTGATTTACCCATACGTTACAAATGATATTTTTTCTCCAACCATCAAAAAATGTTGACTTTTCTGTACTATTTTCAGGTGCAAAAGTCATAAATTCTCTTACCGTACAAAAATTTGCTCGTTGCTTAGCAACACTTTTAATCCTAGGATTAAAAACGCTACTTTTAATCCTTGGATTAAAAGTAAATGCATTTGAAGTCTACTTGACAATCACTGTCATGATTCTGTGTTCAAATTCATAACCAAATTATGAACGATTTTTCACTAAAACTAATTTTTTTGTAATTTTGACTTGGTTGGAGAAAAAATAGTATATATTATTCGGATTAAAAGTGCCTATTTTAACTCGCAATTTTGCATTCGCTCGGCTACGCCTCGCAACTGCAAATATTGCCCGTAAAAAAAAGATGCACTTTTAATCCTTATAATATAATATACTATTTTCTCCAACCATCAAAAATGTTCACTTTTCTGTACTATTTTCAGGTGCAAAAGTCATAAATTCTCTTACCGTACAAAAATTTGCTCGTTGCTTAGCAACACTTTTAATCCTAGGATTAAAAACGCTACTTTCAATCCTTGGATTAAAAGTAATTGCATTTGACGTCTACTTGAGAATCACTGTCATTAGTATGTGTTCAAATTTTAACCAAATTATTAACGATTTTTGACTGAAACCAATTTTATTGTAATTTTGACTTGGTTGGAGAAAAAATAGTATATATTATTCGGACTAAAAGTGCCTATTTTAACTCGCAATTTGCATTCGCTCGGCTGCGCCTCGCAACTGCAAATATTGCTCGTAAAAAAATATGCACTTTTAATCCTTATAATATAATATACTATTATATCCAAATTCATAAAATTATGTTTCTCTTATTGAACCGCAAAGCTTATTCAACAATCTTGTTTCTAGATACCTCAGAATATCGTACGCCTATACGGTTACCACAAATTTAAAAGTATCGTCTTTCGAGGAATGTGCGTGCTCATGTCGATGCATCATCATTTCTTATACATTTTCAATAATTAACTCGTATGTGAAGAATAATTTCTCACGTCCAGGAATGTACTGAAGGAACAGTCGCTAAAATGAAGAATCTTATTTTATTTCACATCATATCGATCATAAGAGGACTGCCTTTTAAATTTCGTGATTTAACAACCCTAATGTAGCAATCTGGCAACTATTTCCTCAAAAAACTGGATATGTCACGAAAGTACCTCTAGAAAAAGGCAGAACAGTCCATCGTTTTCTGTAGACGCTTTACACTTCACCACCACAATTTGCTCAACAACAGCATTTTTGAGCACTAAAAACGTGGATTCGACAAGTCATCTCCGTGTATAATCATGACTTTGCACCAAATGACTTCTTATTCCCGTACGTTAAGAATAATCAGAGAGGTCAACGTTTTTCGACATCTGAAGAATTGGTTGATTCGTTCAGAATTCATGTTTGAGGAGACCTCAATCAGGGTGGCAAAGGTGCTTTGATTCCACAGTGTAATCTCAAGGTGAGCTGATAGGGGTGTTTTCACGAGTGCACTAAAGCTTGCCTTCCAGTTTCGGAGCCCCAAAGAATTGACTCAAGGTCTATTGTGCCCCTTACAAAGCTGTTTTGACTACACCCTTTACAGCTAGCCTTACAGTTCCAGAGATCTGATGAAATCCAATATCTGTGAAGGCTTCAATGAGGCTAGTTCCTCACTCTTACAAGTTCTCGCCCAAGGCATTTTTTCCTAAGGCTCGCAATGGCAATGCATTCCGTGACTAGGTGAATGGGGGTTTCTTCCTCCTCCCCACAGAACCTACACTCGTCAGTGTCCGATATCCCATCCTCAACAGGTGCTTCCTGAGACGACAGTATCCTGTAAGAAATCCAGTGAGGGGTGTATTTGTTTCTTCCCAAGATCCAGACATCTATTGGATCTTGCTGTTTCAAAGGAACTTAGTGGAATGATCCATTCTGAGAGATTCCGCCAGATTTTTTCCTTCTTGGCTTTCTCCTTCTCCAGAAACTCCTTCTTATATTATTTACATTTACCTATACCACAGAAGGGTCCTGGGCCAATGAGTGACATTCGTGCGCCCTCTTTGGCGAGTGTATTGACCTATTCGTTTCCTTTGATTCCCGAATGGCCGGGAACCCAGATTAAAAAGACCTTATTCTTCTTGCCTACCTCATTGAGTTTGTTTCGGCACTCATAGATCATCTTTGAATCGATGACGTAGGAGCTCAGTGCTTTATAGCAGCTTGACTATCTGAGTGTATGGCTATATCGCACTTCTGATAGTTTTTTTTCTAGATTTATTTCTAGACATCTTTCAATAGCTAAAATTTTCGCTTGAAAGACGCTCATACAGAAGCCTAGAGACAGTGCTCACTTGGTACTTGTCCCATATATCCCATTGCCAGCTCTTGTAGAGGTCTACCGTATTTTTTGAGGTTATAGTCGGTGTATTCCCATTCCCATCTCTCCCTTGGACTTAGCAATGGCTTGAGGACCAGACTTTCAGATTCTGGTCCTCTCTGAACACTACATTCTGTAACTAAGTAACAGTAGTTTCTCTCGTCTTCCCACAGAATCTACACTCATTAGTTTAGGTTAGTTTCGTTCCTGTTTTCTAATCCTGAGATTAAAAGATAACCCTTGTATCCAATTTAAACAATTAAGTTTTATCTTAAGAATAATTTATAATAATTTTCCCACGTCCGGGAATGTACTGAATAAACAGGCACTAAAATGAAGAATCTCACTGACATCATACACACTTCGATACATAATTCTAACAAATCCCGCTATGACCTCAGGTGTGTCAATGAGATTCTTGTCTACATTACGGCTTATGGGCAATAAAATCTCCACCATAAATGGCCACAAACTATTTTCGAATCACCATTGAGTACATTGGATTCCGAATTGCCAATGTTGTTTGAGAGAAAAAAGAGGATTATGGCATTCGAAATAGACAGAATACGTCAGACATAACACGTCTGGTGATTGTCTATTAGAAGAGATGTTTTATGGACTATACAGCTTTGTCATATGGTCTTTTGTTCGTACAATTTATAGCAGTTATTATGTATGATTGGTTGCACTGTAAGGTTGAATGCAATATGAAGACGTTTCGTAGAATACATCTCAGTTATGATTTTGCGTAATGGGGCTTTTTTTCACTGTTGCATCTTAGAATATACCAAGTGGCAAAGCTTCTAGCTACGACGTTTATACTTATTTAATCCTTGTTATTTCAATCAAGTCCACAGCGGGCTTCAATCTGGAACTATTAAGGCGTTCACAACCTTTGATGAACTAAAAAACACGTAAAAGAGGTGGTGACAAATCCTGGCAATCATCAATATAAATAATATGCACATTAGTCCCTCACGTTGTACAGGGTGACCAGTTATTTATGTTGTAGTATCACCATTGAGCACATTGGATTCCGAATTGCCAATGTTGTTTGCGAGAAAAAAGAGGATTATGGCATTGGGAATAGTCAGAATATCAAGAATAACACGTCTTGTGATTGTCTATTAGAAGAGATGTTTTATGGACTATAGAGCTTTGTCATATGGTCGTTTTGTTCGTACAATTTATAGCAGTTATTATGTATGATTGGTTTCACTGTAAAGTTGAATGCAATATGAAGACGTTTCGTAGAATACATCTCAGTTATGATTTTGCGTAATGGGGCTTTTTTCACTGTTGCATCTTGGAATATACCAGGTGGCCAAGCTTCTAGCTACTCCTTTTATACTTATTTAATACTTGTTCTTTCAATCAAGGCCATAGCGGGGCTTCAATCTGGAACTGTTGGAGCGTTTTTAACCTTTAATGACTAAAAAACAC
This sequence comes from Propylea japonica, assembly GCA_013421045.1. Lineage (NCBI taxonomy): Eukaryota > Metazoa > Arthropoda > Insecta > Coleoptera > Coccinellidae > Propylea > Propylea japonica. Next base: position 26,180,371 of record CM024239.1, read on the forward strand.
GTAAAAGAGGTTTGACAAATCCTAGCAATCATCAATATGAACAATATTCACATTGGACCCTTAAGTTGTACAGGGTGGCCAGTTATCTATATTTCAGTATATCTACTACATATCCTAAACTATCAAAAACTGAACCTTGATACTTAGAGCTAATATCGCAGCTTAATGCCCGTTTGCACCGTTCGTCTAATCAAAGATTAAGCCTGTAAGTGACGTTTCATCAATGGAATAAACGTCATTTAAAGGCTTAATCTTGATTAGACGAACGGTGCAAACGGCATAAATCTTTTTGAGATGGTATAATGGGGCTGTACTTTCTTGAACAGCTAAGGTACTGAAAGATCATCACTTAGAGGGTCAGACCTGGTTTGATAACCCTCCTGGTAGTAGAGCATAAATGGCCATAAACTATTCTCGAATCACCATTGAGTACATTGGATTCCGAATTGCCAATGTTGTTCGCGAGAAAAAAGAGGATTATGGCAATTGGAATAGTCAGAATACGTCAGACATAACACGTCTGGTGATTGTCTATTAGAAGAGATGTTTTATGGACTATACAGCTTGTCATATGGTCGTTTTGTTCGTTCAATTCATAGCAGTTATTATGTATGATTGGTTTCACTGTAAGGTTGAATGCAATATGAAGACGTTTCGTAGAATACCTACATCTCAGTTATGATTTTGCGTAATGGGCTTTTTTTCACTGTTGCATCTTGGAATATACCAAGTGGCAACTCTTCTAGCTACTCCTTTCTACTTATTTAATCCTTGTTTTTTCAATCAATAGCGGGGATTCAATCTGCAACTATTGAAGAATTGCACAAGACAGACATTTTATAAATATAATGTAAATTTCTATATTTCTATGTTTGAGTAGGATTGAAACATTACTCGTATTGGTTCTAAATACATTATTTTCCCTTGCCCATAACAATTAAAGATAACAATAGGAGAAATCATGCATTAAAAGGATCATTATTGATCAATTTCGTGTACGTTGAAAAGCGTTTACCATGAACCCACCTTTAATTTTGAGGTCGACAGAAAATTGAATTTTCGGTTTTTTCGGTTTCGATTAGTTCGAATTGAAATTGAACTCATTATTATTGAATTTTCTCTGGAATATTTCCGCCAGTTTCTGAAGAAGTATACAACCTAACATAAATCATTGCTTTACGTGGGATCTTTCTTGAAAAAAACATCTAAATATGATGGTACTTTACAGAAATACAGGGTATCTGTAAACAAATGCAGAGGTAGTTCATATATTTTTTTTTCGAAATCGACCTCCCTTCCAAGATACAGCCTTTGGAAGGTGATGATGAGTTGACAGTTGTTTTTTTTTGGGAGTCCTAAAAACACTGAGTCATAAACCTATACATAATATGATTCATTAAATAGATGTTACTCACACAATTTTTTCGATCTCATAACTTCATTATTAGGGGTTTAAAATAACAACCCCTTATAATGTTCCTTCAAAAATTTTTTAGTGGGATAGATTTTCGAAAAATGAAATTCTCTTTTGTTTTCCCATTCATTCTAAAGAATAAAAAGTATCTTGCAAAATTTCGATACAGTCGATACTTTTCTCGGAAAAAATAAAAACTCACAAGCAGTTAATGTGATCACTGTTCATTCCATTTCATCGTATGTTCCATATAATGAATATTCTAAGATATTGTTTATGCTTAAAATTGGTTTGAAAGAATAAACATAACTGCTTGTAAGTTTTTATTTTTTCTGAGAAAATTATCGACTATCGAAATTTTGAAAGAGACTTTTTTTCTCCAGAATTGAATGGGAAATCATAATAGAATGTTGTATTATTATTATTATGAAAATCTAACCAACGAAAATCATAGGGGGTTGTTATTTTCAACCCCTAATAATAAGGTTATGAGATCTACTAAATTTGTGTGAGTAACATCTACTGTCCTTCATATTATGTATAGTTTCATCACTCAGTCTTCTGAAGAAGCCGTGAAAAAATTGAAAACTGTCAACTCGTCATCGCCTTCCAAAGAGGAAGGTATCTTCGAAGGAGGGTCGATTTCGAAAAAAATTATATGAACTACCCCTGCCTATTTTCATCGAGGAACATAGAGATAGAATATTCTATCTCTATGTCGAGGAATCATCTCCCAAAGTACCTCGCATTTGTTTACAGAAACCCTATATAATCATCTATTACTGTTCAATGTATTTCTTTCATTACTATGTATTCATTTTTCTGTTCTGAGAAATTATCCTTTGCTAAACCACATACCAGCAAAATGTAAAACAAAGCATTGTAAATCGTTGAACGAATAACTAAACGAGCAAAACGCGACTGTATATATTTTTCTTATTTAAAATACTCTTCACATATTTGTCGATCCATTTCCTTTCTTCCATAATCTCCCCATACACTGAGCGTATTCAAATGGAGGAACTTTTCTTCAGGCAATACCTCAAATATTTACTTTACTAAGAACGACTTCTTGGAATACATCCCAGCGTAAATATTGTCCTTTTGCCGCATTGGTAAGAACAAAAACTACTCTCATTCAGCTCGCAGTAACTGAGAAGACGTGGAATAAAATAAAAAGAATATGTTTGCACAACATACAAGGGCCATTTTTATTCTCACTTGACGCAAAACTGGTTTTGTGTATACTTCAAGTCGATTTTATTTTCACGTACTGGGGTATTGTCAGTTTGTCTTTTACTAATTTATTAGTTTCTATTTTCAGAACTACATCGAATATAAAACAAATCGTGAAGGTGCGATTTCCACAAAAGTTTTCTTTATTATTGAAATACTATTTGTGTCATTTCTGCTACAAAGATTGCTATTCATTCTGAGGAGGAAGTATCATAATAATTCTGGGTGGTCAACTAAGGAATTCCGATTTAAAAGCGCTCTAAAATTGTTTTAATAGGATTAGACAAGTGAGGATCATGGAAATTCATGGAATTTCAGTCGCCATGGTTCGCTGTACGGGTGAGGAGCGTTCGTTCTGTGTGAGCGCTTATTACCAAAATCAATTTTTTTCTTCAATGAAGTCCATTTTCATCTCAACGGCTATGTAAACCAACAAAATTGCCGTTATTGGTCTTCAGAAAACCCCAAAGAGAAACATGAAATTCAATTGCATAGACGAATATCACAGTTTGGTGGTGCAATACACGCACAAGGTATTATTGGCCCGTACTTTTTCGAACACGGACGCGGCCGAGCAGTAACAGTTGATTCTGATCGTTATGTGGACATGTTGAACAATTTTTCTTAAACAGTCCTTCAAGACTTTGATGGATACAGTCGGGACACTTGGTTTCAGCAAGACGGGGCCACTTGTCACACTTCATATAGGTCTTTATGTGTTATTCAGGCGCTTTTTTCCTGAAAAATTGTTTTTATCGGCGTGGAGACCTTCCATGACCCCCAGAAGCCCGGACGCTTGACACATTTTTTACTTTTACTTGCCTCAAAAGTGAAGTCTACCGCAACAATCTCCGCACTCTAATTGCGTTGAGGAAAATATCCGCCTGGAATTTCAAGCCATCGGTCCAGAATCTTTTTTTTCTAAATTTGGGGGTTCGATTCGAAAAGTGACAGCAGAAAAACGGTGGACATTTGGACACCGTAATTTTAAGAAATGAATTCCAAAGATCTGAGCATTATTTGTAGAAAATAAATTAAAATTGACTCGATAGTTTATTATATATGTATGTTATAATTTTTTTCCTAAACTATCCATTTTTTTCGGATACAGGGTCTCTAATAATGATTATAACAGCGCAGTTAGCTTAGGACTATTATAAATATTTATATTGTAAAGTAAACTTCAATTCAAACGAACGATATTGAGAGCTCATCCCGAAAGAAATTGATATATATGACTGGAATTATAATTTGTAGACTTTGCATAAGAAATGATAAGAGAAAAACATTTCCGAAGCAACCTACGATGCTAAAATCATTTATAAAGAACCCCTGTATTTAGGAATTTGTTAATTCGATCGAACAGAAACAGATAAAATGCAAACAGAGATTAATGAAACCAAAGAGCAACCAATGAATCTGATATAGAAATTGAAGCAATCTAAACGCACGTTTGCAAACGTAACTATCAACGTATAGTCCGTTCACGAGAGTTTGAGCTTGCCCTATCAGAGAACTCTATGCAATATTGACAACATGCGTATCAATCTGACAAGAAAATGAACAACATAACCTAAAATTTTAATATACACAGTGAAATATGCCAAATTCCATTGCCAACCGACGGCTCTCAAACTTTCGTGAATGGACTATAGAGAGAACTTCATCTCATAAAGCTGTTTCATCTTGATCATAATTCTCAACTCATTTCCGAACATGATTATTTCTTTTCAATTCCTAAAGTTTCAACAAATTTGATTATTATTCTAATTGTACCTATTTTTTTACAGAATACCACAAGCCATAGTTATTGTGGCTATCTTGGTCGGCGCTTCACTGGCTAGTCTACAATCCACAGCTAAAAACCTGACCTCCTGTCAAAAATTGGTCTGACTAGGGTACGTACCCCTCAGAGTCACCATCGAAAGAGATTGGCAGTACAATCAAGACATCACAGCAGATCTGATGACTCTCATATGTTCATCATCAAACTACCACCCAGTCCACATTATTATGGTTTCAACAGCCCTAACAGCATAGAGGAACCCTCCAAAAAGAAGCGCTTACCGATAGGTAAATTGTTAAATAAATTTTAATAGCACTGTTGTTGAATCAGCAATCATTATTATTTTCGATATTCCTTAATGTTAAAATATCAAATTTCTAAACCATAAATCTTATGTGGTACTTCCCTATAACTAAAATCCGCACAAAAAAAAAGTTATAAAAATTTCGTTATACAGAAAATTTGTTTCTATAATCGGCAATGTCGCGGTAGAATTCACTGATAAATTTAAGTTTATCATTCAAACTTAAGCATTTTCTTTTCAACATTTTCGCACAACTTTCACACTAGCGTTATGGTTAGATTGAAAACCAAACAGCCAGGGTGTGTGTTTAAAACTGTTTCAGAAGGAACTCTTTGCCCTCCGTAATGATTTAGTTTAAGGTCAAGATTTATTACGTACGTCCGGAAAATTTCGGAAAAAAATCCACCTTATACCTTCTTACCCATTCAAGAGAATATTTCGTTATGGAAAGAATTTGCTTCGTTCGGGTGTTTTAACAAGTAGGTAATTCGGATTCAAGGGCAGTGTCTTGTACGAAATTCGTATATTGTAATTGGTTTTCTAAAATAACGTCATCAAAGACCAAAGCAAATTGTCTCTAGCTTATTTAAGAAGAAAAGTTCATTTGAACAAGAATTCTAATAAATTCGTTATCAAGATACGGTTACAGTTCAAGAAAATTTTTTTTCAATATTTCAAAATTTACTATCGCTGTCGTATTTAAATTTGGTATACGTTTAACCCATTCAAAGTACTCTGTAAAATTTGAGAAAAGATCAAAATATTCAAATCAAGGTCGTAGGCTTTGAGGGTGTCTCAGTGGATTTTCACCTTTTTTCTCAACAGGACAGCTATTTTGTACATTAAATAACACAAATGAAAACCAAGTAAGTTTTCATTTATGTTGAAATCTGATTGCCCCAGTAGTTTCATGAAATACATACTTGAAAATTAAGGAACATAAATGTCAGGCTTATTTTTTTCAAATAATAATAATGTTCTTCTCGAGAACGAACGACGACAAATATCTCAATCTTCTTTAATCTTTCAGTTTATTCATATCGTCCTTATTTTTGTACAAACCATTATTGTTATAAACTGATTTGGCTACATGAACCTGTTTTTTGTTTTACAATGTTCAAGTCAGTATTTCTGAAACCCGTTTAAAGATTTCGAATTATATCAAGAGAAAAATGTGTCAAAAACTTAATAGTTTTTTATTTTGCTATTTATTTAATGACCAAAAAAGATAACCCCCACATGGAATGTTTAATATTTTCTCAATTTTTTCAGAGTACTTTGAATGCGAATACCAAATTTCAATTTAATAGCAATATTCAATTTTGAAATATTATTTTGTTTCTTGAACTTACCGTATTTCGGTTATCGAAAACAATTTTAACCTATGGTTGATGGCGTTGTTCTGAAAACATCCTGTTTAAGATTTATGGTTTGGAAAATGGGATTTTATACTTCGAGATTTACTTTTAAATATAGCGCCTCATAACAATTGTTCTTCTCAAGATACTCAAAAGCATTAGATATTTCCTTAGACTTTCTTTAGTCTAATAGAATATTTCATTAACTTCGATCTCAAACTTTACGTTTGTTCTTTGAATAACATTTCAAAAACCACTGAGCTAAAAACGGTCCAAATTATCCGAATACTGCATTTTATATGATCGTGAAAACTAAAATTAATTCAACCGAAAAATTACAGTACAACTCCCTATAACGAACATCTGTATAAGAATTCATTGCACCTTGAATCCAAATTCCATGTTAAAAACACCTCTGAAACGAAGTAAATTCTATCTATAGCGAAATATTCAAAGAACATCACTCTTTGAATGGGTATTGGTAAGAAGTATAAGGGTGGGTTTATTTCCGAAAATTTGCGGCGCTACTTAAAACTCTCGATCTTAAACTAAATCATTACGTCGCGTCGGGCAAATATATCTTTCTGAAACAGTTTTAAATACACAGCCTGACTGTTTGGGTTCAATCTAACCCATTACGCTAGTGTGAAAGTTTGCGAAAATGTCGAAAAGGATGTGCTTAAGTTTGAATGATAAACTTAAATTTATCAGTGAAGTCGACCGCACATTGCCGACTATAGAAAACAAATTTTTGTATAACGAAATTTCTTCATAACGAATTTTTTTTTGCTGATTTAGCGCTTTCGTTATAGGAAGTTCCAGTATATAAATGAAATTCAGATGCAAACATAAACCTTCTTCGGTATCTCATTGTTCATAACGCTGTCCACTAACCAAATTACATAAATTTTTCTTAGGTTTCAAAAGCAATGAAAACCCGCAAAAGTATACCACTGGAACCTACCCAGTCCTGAAAACAATGGCGGCACCACAACTGAAATCCAGAAAAAACGACATTCACGACATAACGATAACGACTTCCCCATCCTGAAAGCTGGAACGAGGTCCTGGACAAACCCGAGAATGATCATTACAAGCCCAAAAAACCATCCTATTACGTTCCTGCAAAGCCGAAAAAGGGTTCTTTCACTAAATACTTCCCTGGAAACGGAAAGCCACACTCGTTTTACGTGATTGAAAAGAGCAAAAAAGCACACTACCATAGAGTACTGCCAAAAAAGTACTATATATGATGATTTTCGACATGGGCGTTATCTGATCAAGTCTGAAAAAGCTTTATCTATCCTAAATTTGTCTTTCCATCTCTTGAAATCATCAGTTAAACATTATTTTGTTCATGAGAACTGTGGAGAATTTTTTTGTCACTAAATTCTGAAAGCCCATGTATTGTGCAATAATGCTCTGATAGGTGGATATCCCAGACTGATACAAGCTTTTGTATGATTTTATAGTGTAAATGTTTATTATTAATAATAAATTATATTATAAGTGTAATTTTATTATTTTTATCTTAAAATCATTTGATAAAAAAAAGAATGAAATATTATTGTTTGATTTTGTCTATCCTGTTTTCAGTAATCAAGCAAGTTCATAAGAACAGTGAAAAGTCAAAAATAATATTGAATCAAAAGGATTGAATTCAGGAAAATATAATATTATTTCAGCTTTCTTTTCCTAGAAATAAAAGGATCATTTGAGCTAATGCCCGCATTATCATTGTTCTGAAAATTATTATTAATAGATCAAAAGTAATTCTGTCTATAAACGTCATGGTCATAGATATCTCTGCCACAGTTTCATAAATATACCCGTTCACGAAAGATTGAGCCGTCGGTTGGCCATGGAAATTTGGCATATCCACTGTATATATAAAATTTTAGGTTATGTTCTTATTTCTTGTCAGATTGATAAGCAATGTTGTCAATATTGCATTAGAGTCTCTGATAAACTCTCAAGCTCGTCGGACGAGGCCGAGTATATCGGCAACGTTGACTTTATTTTACTCTATGACAGTAAATACTGCCAACTTCAAATAAATAAAGAAACGCCTACTATGTGCTCAACCTTCGTGAACGGACTATACATCATCAAAAAAAATAGAAAATAATAATTTGCTATCCCTCTCTGTAGGTAAACTTTCGAACGCAAAGTAATAGACATTTGAAATTTTTAGGTGAAATCAGTCCTTAGAAACGCGACCGCTAGATAGAGCATCTTTGCTCAACAAAATATTCAGGTTTCTTATTAGAATCCGAAATTGTTCTTCGTCTTATAATTGTATCCAATACGTAATAGCAGTTATTCAAGGTGTTCCTGAATTAATGCGAAAGAATTAAGGGGTGATTCCTCAGATAATTGATGAAAAAAGTCCCCGTAAATATACACTGAGCAAAAAAATTAACGCACATTGTGAAAATCTCAATTTTAATGAAAATTGACTTTATAACTTATTTTTATGTTCTCTCGGGAAGGTTTGAACGAAACAATACACATTAAATGGAAGAAAAATTCAGGATTTCACCGAATCTTATGTGAAAGAAGAGAAATGAACAATTTTCAAAATACTGAAATGCTGATAAGTGATTAATACTTAGTATTTCCTACCTTGCGAAAAATTCAGGATTTCACCGAATCTTATGTGAAGGAGAGAAATGAACAATTTTCAAAATACTGAAATGCTGATAAGTGATTTAATACTTAGTATTCCACCCCTTGCGTTAATTACAGCTCGGCAAACGACGGTTCATACTCAAAATGAGTGATCTCAAAATGTTCTGATCTAATCCTTCCCAGATTTCTCTGAGTTGGATCCTAAGTCATTAAGAGTAGCTGGATGGTTTTCTGAACTTCTCAGCCTTCTATTGAGGTTGTTCCAAACCTGCTCAATCGGATTGAGATCTGGACTTTTGCTGGCCATTCCATTCGAGAGACTTCAACCTCTTCAAGGTACTCCTGAACGATGCGCACTCGATGGGGTCTGGCATTATCGTCCATAAAAATTAAATTTCACAATGTATGGGGCAAATAGCACTACATGTTCTTCAAGAATTTCCTTATATAACATATCAGCATTCATAGCTCCATTATCAACGACCACTAGGTCTGTGCGAGCAGTCAGAGATATTCCACCCATACCATAATCGATCCTGCCCCGAAACCAGTAGTATTCAGGAAATTGCACTGAGCATATCTTTCATGTGGGCATCTGTATATAAAGGAACGTCGAAGACTCATCTGTGAAGAGAACTCTTTCCCAATCAGCTTTCTTCCAATGGATATGCTCTCTCGCAAAATCCAAACGCGCCCTTCGATGGGCTGGGGTAAGAGCTGGGCCTCTTGCCGCGACACGAGGCCTTAAATCATATTCTCTGAGGCGATTCCTTATGTCTGAGTGCTAAATTGCACCCCCATGAGTTTGCTCAAACTGATTTTGAAGGAGGCGAGCGGTTGCAAACCGTTGTCTCAACGAAGAAACTCTCAAGTAACGTTCTTGAATGGCAATTGTTGTCCGTGGTCTACCTGTCCTGGTCTTCGGACATTCATACCTGCTGCAACATTGTGGACACACTTGTATAGGAAACTCCAATCTTTCTGCAATTCTTGTATATGTCCACCCTTCTTCCCGCAAAACTACCGCTTGGGCAAATTCTCTTGGGTAAAATTGCGTGTTTCGCGTTGCATAGCGATCGAGGTAGAAAATCAAACGAAAGAAAAATTAATGATCATTAGAATTGATCGAGAACAACTACTGATTTCAGAATGGAGCCAATACATTCAAAATCTGATAATATCATTTTTTTATTCCTGCTGGGAAAAACATCTGTATTGAAGAAAAATGTTGAAAGTGGATAACATATGCATGCATATTCTGATAAAATAATTATCATTGAGAAACACTTTCAGTTGTAGAATAAATTTGAGATTTCATAAGTGCGTTATTTTTTTGCGCAGTGTAGATCCGGAAATACAGTTTTTCCAGATCAGGATGTTGAAGTCTTACCAGAGATAACAAGTCTTACTTAAAAACTGACTGAAGAAATATGTAATCAATTGAGATATTTCAACTAACAATAATTTTGAATTCTCCGTTCTCTACTCTCAATAAATAATGCAGTAACGATAAATAAGCGTCAAGATGCTTTATTTTCTTTCTAAAAAGGGGCCCTACAAAAAAGCCTGATGAGATTTGTCAAAATTGAATGAAAAATTCTAAAATAATCGTTAGTTTAAAATATCTCAGTGACGTACCACTTTTTTGTGAGATTCTAGTAAAACTTCAACACCTTGTATCTTGAAAACGGTGCATTTCCTGGCCTACTCTTGAGAGAACTTCTCTTCATGAAATTAACTGAGGAATCAACCTCTCAAATATTTCGAATCAACTCAGTTATTCTATGCAACCCTCACAACTCAGATGATGTCATTTCAAATCAACCATGGAAACTTCGGAGCTATCGATCAAATAAATGGCAATGTCATTCACGTTGCACAATAACATTACAAGTATAATCAGAAAGATATATTCAGTATAAAATATGACATCAGCATCCTTGCCTATAATACAACCTAGATTGCTCCTAGGTTTACAAACCCATTTGCAAGGTAATGCACAGTTTATATCGGACGAAGAAATTCTTTACCCAGTCGGTTCAGTGCTTGCACTCCATAATATAAATCAGAAAAGACAGAAGTACATTAGACTGCCAGAAAAAGGGAAAAATGTTACATCAATAGTAGTAAGTCCAAACAAGTGAGTATAATTTGAATGGCAATACCTGAGTCAGCACTGTTAGGTACATATTCCGAATTATTTTGAACACAGTAAACCTAAACGTTGGTCCTCTAAAATTTCATTTCTGCTTACTGCTCTTTTTGCTCTCTCTAGCAATCTACAAACCAATAACTCGATTGTTTTACTAAAAATATTCTTTGCTTGGTTGTTTTCAATTTCATTGAATTAACTTATTCAGGGTAAAAAAATAATGAGAACAGAGAATAATATTTATCGATTGGAATCAACCAATATTAAACTCATACTTCGGAGCTAATCTCGTCTTCGTTCAAGGCAAAATGCAAGGAATTGGTATCAACCGGAGCACCTATGGATGACCATTTCGTTCTTATCAGATCTCATCAGCACAGAATAGCTCTGAATGATACAAGGTTTCTCTTGGAACATAAAACGAAATGGAAACCTTCTTTCAGGTATAAAATATACCGAAGACGCCATCTCCAGATCCATACGAACAACCTTCTTCCATAGCATGAACCTGAACGAAATACGAGTAGCGAGATGTTTACCATTTGTCGCATGACCGAAGCGTACTTGCAGTTTGCAAATTGCAAATTTTATGTCCTCAGTTCACGACGCGGGGCTCTCAGGGTAAATAAAACAATATTAAACTCATACTTCGGAGCGAATCTTGTCCTCGTTCAAGGAAAAATGCAAGGAAGTGGTATCCTGTGCTGAGGAGTCCTAATAAGGACGAAATGGCATCCCTAGGTGCTCTGTTTGATACCACTTCCTTATTGCATTTTGCCTTGAACGAGGACGAGATTAGCTCCGAAGTTGAGTTTAATATATTGGTTGATTTCAATCGATAATATTATTCTCTGCTCTAATATTTTTGTATTCATGGCAATGTTAAGCGTTGAACCTTTGCTTATCCCCTATTTAGAGTTATCTCTCATTCCCTTGTTTATTATCGCTCTAGAAAACTTATTGGAGTGGTTGAATCGGGAGACAGACCTCAAGTTACCCTATATTCGAAAACATACAAGAGAAAGAGGCAAATTACGATACCAACCGATAAAGGAGAAGCTTGTTATGCCTCAAGATATTGCTGCAGTAACTTTCACACAAGACTCCAAGAATATAATATGTGTTTCTGGAG
>CM024239.1:26192483-26238944 GCA_013421045.1 Propylea japonica
CCGCAAAACCCCATCATTCAATGCAGATCTTGCCTGATACGTCATCTTTATACGTGAAAAAATTCCAGACACGAAAAGTTCTCGCGGATCAGTATGTATTTCATTTCGCGTTAAACGAATTCATATATTGCTTCCGTATTCTCCCTTTCGTTCGACATTTGCATAAAAATATGGGGTTCCTCTTCATCCATCTTGTTCCTGACACCCACGTCAGGAAAAAGGCGTGACACGGCACATACGTAACATTTGATCTAACATGATATAAAGAACGATCAATTCGTCTGAACGGGTCAACATTCGTAGTATAATTTTAGGTACCCATTTGCGGTCCCGTTCCCGATATGTGTAGGAGTTTTGTGAAGAATGTTGGTTTTTTATCATTGATTTATTGGAATTCAGAATGAAATAGGTTTCTGAGATATATGTATATTCGTGCAAAATAAGTTGTATTTGGTGACATGAAGAATGTATCCCGAAAAATCGCTATGTATTTTTACCGTTAAGTTAAGTGTTGAACATAATTTGTTAAAATTTTGCACGACTGTTGAAGGTAGTTTAACGACTTGAATTAAGAAATTTGGCCAATATTTCTGAGAAATCACCCACCTACGAGGGTACATTTTTAATTTTTATATTTGAAGAATGAAAAAATATATTGATCAACGGAAATTGCTTTATCGTTTCGAATTTTTTGATTCTACTCATCGTGAAACCCAAACAATTGCTGTTTAATAAGGTCTCAGATAAATTAACGATACAGCATATCGTAGACGTGTTTCGATGCACCGCGATATCATTTTTTGAGCATTTTTTTCGGCCAATCTACGCGAGTATTTCATTGAACGTTTGACGAATTGTGTTGCCGCAGTCAAATTTCCTTGAAAGTCAAATGTTCAAGTAATATTGAATTTATGTAGTGGTCCCAAAAATGCCTAAGGTTGTTTCAATCTCACAATATAACATGGGTAACCACTGTTCTTTCATTCATCATGAAAAATTGGATTGAGTTCACTTCTTTCAAAGGGCAATTCTATTTTTTCTTCGAACCAAAGGGTATATTTCGTAATAATACACTCTGTCAACCTAAATCTTCGGGGGGTATTGAATAGGTCAGCGGCGTAGTAGAAAAAATCCTTTCTGTCCTGAACGAAAGTAACATTCTCCTGGAAACAAGCCTGTATCTTCAAACGAGTGCCTACAAAACATGAGAAGGCTCATTTTGAATTAGTCTAGGGGTCAACTAACTACAACAGTCTTAACTTAATTATTTGTCAACCTTTTATATTAGTATGATTGAGTGTCTAATATACTCAAAAAATCAAAACGATGAGATTCCCATTCATTCGCTCACAATAAATATTTAAATATTCAATAATAATAAAAATCAATGAATGGCAAAATCACGTATAGAAATAAATATTCGAATTCGAGAATCATACCAGCAACAAAGAAGTCATTCATATCTGGAACAAAAAATGAAGGTTGGCGAATATAGCAATTACTCGACAAAAGAAGCAGAGTTATACTGAAAATATTAATTTGTGCTTTACTTTTTATTTGAGTGAATAAATATTCTGCCAAGAGGAAAGGAAGAAGGACGAATATTTCAAAACGAAGTCAATCATATGTAAGGAAGAATACATTATCTGTTAACACAGTAGCGTATTTCCTATAAAGCAACTTTTGCACCTGTCACATTGCATGTTCAGTATCTTAATCTGTGGATTTACTAAAAATGATATTTATTCATCACGACGGTCAGTTAGCAGGTTATGCTTGTCTTACACAGAAACTAAATTGGAATGTTCCCAATTAAATTTCAATTCGCAGAACAGATAATTTATGAACATTCTGACGCTCTAAAACATATTAGTAGAATATGATATTTAATACATCTGTATTATCATATTCCACTACTACATTTTACAGCATTAAAGTATAATAAATTGCATCTGCAAAGTGCATAGTTTTCTGTGAACAGTTATCATACAGTGTGAAACAGCCAACATGGAATAAATTCGATAACGAATAAATGACAGCGTGTGTGGGAAAAACGCTTGGACTCGTCGATTTGTATTTTTAGATGCGAATTTTTATAAAAAAAAATAATGATATAGGGTGTGTCATGTGACAGTGGCCGATACCAACTTTTTTACAACCCCCTGTACGATGTCCATAACTATCTTCAACTGTTTTCGGAAATATTAAGAGTTTTTAGATTTATTACAAAAATTATTTTATTCCACAAACATGTAAAAAAAACAAAAAAACATTAATACAATGTAAGAGATGTATTGAGTGTAATGTAGCGAATTTGTGAAATGAAATAATTTTCATTTTGTAATGTTATTTTTGTAATACATCTAAAAACACTTAATTTTCCGAACGGTTAAAGATAGGTATGGACATTGTACATGAATTATGTCTAGAATTTTCTGAAGAATCCATAAAACTATAATAATAATAATAATAATAAACTTTATTTCGAAATAGATCAAGACATGAAATTAGTGTCAACAAAGAATAAACAATTTTTACAGGCAATACCGCGTAAGTTCAAACTTGTCTGCGATAATGCCCACAAAAATATACTATTTTGATGATGAAGGTGTTTTTAGTGAAATGAAGCAGCATATAGTGAGAAGTGAGAAATACAAACCGAAAGAAAGGAAGTCAAGTAGGAGGAAACAGTTGTTTTATGACGTATAAGGAAAGTCTAGTTTTTCTCAAGATCAATAAAAGCATGAACCGTGGATCGTGGTAAGTTTAAGATCCAATTTTTTACATGTTTCTTGAACAAATTGATTGAGTTGATATTTTTTGTTTTAGATGGTAATTTATTGTACGTTCGAGGACCCAGAAATGTACAACATCTTCGTGCCAGTGTTGTATTTACTTGAGGCACAAATAGGCAACCATCTCCAGATCTCGTTTCATAATCATGGTTCAAAATTATCCTGCCTTAACCTTCTTCTGTTCCACGAGAATTGCGAAACAATAAAGTTGTCGAATATCCAAAACATTCGCCTCCGCATACAGCATATCAGATGGGTAAGTTCTTTTTTTTCTGTATATAATTTTCAAAATCCATTTTTGAATAGTCTCCAATGGTTTTATTTGGTTGTTGTAGGCACCCCCCCATGAGACTATACCATATCGCAGTTGAGATTCTACCAGCGCATAATATATGGTCGTTAACTGTTTTTTATTGAGAAATTGCCTAAGGTATTTAAATTTAGATAAGTAAATTCCTGATCTTTCTGATTAAATTCTCAATATGAATGTTCCATTTAAGCCTGGAATCAATCATCAACCCGAGGTATTTAACGTGTTGCACAGGTTTATAGGAGTGGCCTGTTCATTGATAAATAAATCTGGTAAAAGTTGCAGCGGTCTGGATGAGAAAGCAATATATTTAGTTTTTTCCACATTCATTGTTAGGAGACGAGAATCAAACCATTTTTTCATATTGTTTATATCAGTTTGGGCCTTCTCGAAAAGCAATTCCCAGGTTTCTGCGGTATACAAGAAAGCAGTGTCGTCGGCGAAACTGATTATCGTACCTGTACTATTCTGATGGAATAAATTGTTCAGGTATATCGTGAACAAAACTGGTCCCAGTACGGTTCCTTGTGGAACTCCAAACTCAACATCCTTCATTCCACTTGTGACATTGTCTATGGCAACACATTGCTGCCTGCCCGATATATAACTTTTCATTACTCTCAGAAATTTTCCCCTAATTCCAATCTCCTCCATCGATCTGATCAATTCTATATGACTCACTGAATCAAAAGCCTTCGCCAGATCCACAAAGATACAAAGACTTGTATATTATCATCAGATGTCTGTGAATGGTAGATGTTAATAGGGCAATTGCATCCTGTGTCGACCGTGCTTCTCGGAATCCATACTGTGAATCGCTGATAATTTTATACTTCTCCAGAAAACTGGTTAATTTTTCTTTTATAATAGATTCTATCACTTTAGATATGTTGGATATAATGGAAATGGGTCGATAGTTGGAAATATTACTTTTTTCTCCACCTTTATGTATAGGTGTTACAATGGCAGTTTTCAGAGATCTGGGAAATGCTCCCGCATTCATAATTAAATTAAAGGCAAAGCAAAGTGGTTTCGTTATATATTCCACAATTTGTTTCAATGTTTCTGATTGAATTTTATCTATTCCTGGAGCTTTCTTGGATTTCAAACCGAGTATATGTTTTTTTACATCATCTTCAGTGATTTCGGGAAAATATAAGGAGTTGGGTACTCGTTTAACCTTTTCTGTAAAGTTTTTGGGTTTTTTTATTTTGAAAGCCATATTTCTACCAATATTTGAAAAGAAGTCATTGAATTCATCTACTTTCTTTTGTTTATCATGAATGATTTGTCCGGTTTTATCCTCTATTAGATCTATATTTTTCTTTATCTTCATCCCAGGACACAGTTCCTTCAAAGTATGCCACATAATTGTAGAGTCATTTTCCTTGCCCATAATCTTGTTGTTGAAATATTCAGATTTAGATTGCTTTATCAAATTATTGAGAACATTCCTGTACCTTTTGTATTCATGCAACAGATCTTTGTCTTCCTTGTTCTTCTTATATGTTCTGTATAGTGCATCTCGAGTTTTCATTGAGTTTATAATGCCCTCTGTTATCCAGCTCTTTTACTTACTTTTATTTTTATTTTCCTCTTACAACATTCGATATTTTCCTGTAGTATCTTTATTATTTCATCAATACAGTCATCAGGATGAATGTGATCGTAAATGCTTCTCCATTCTTGTCTTTGTAGTCTTTTTTTCAAGTTAGAATAATCAATGATAGTTTTTTCATTTCGAGTTTCCTGTCCAAGGTTAGTTTTTGTGTTTAACTGAAAAATTAGAGAATTGTGATCTGTGATATTGCTCTCTAAAACTATTGCCTTTATCTCCTCGTGAATATTCTTTATAAAAATATGGTCTATACACGAATGAGATTCACCCTGTACTCTAGTACTAATATTAATGCATGACTCGAAACATTCTCCGTTCAATGTATTCAAATAGTCCTGACTTATCTCACTTTCTGACTGTATATTTATATTTACATCTCCGACTATTATGTGTTTTATAGTTTGCACTATCAATAAGTTGATTTTTTATATATAATTCTAGGTTTTCACAAAATTCACGTGGACAGGATGAAGGAGACCTATAAATGGATGTTATTGTCAAGAAATTGTTGTGGTCTAGGCTTACTGTTAATTTATGGACTTTAGTTTGTGCAACATAATGAAATTCGGAGGTATAATGTATTTTTTCTTTATGAGCACTATTATTCCATCATTCTGATTATAATTACCTTCGTTATAAATAGTATCATATCCTCTGAGTGTGAACAAACTGACGTCATGTACCTTCCATGTTTCTGTGAGCACTATTAAATCCATTTCGAAATTAAGTTGCTTGAGAAATGCCTGAAATATATCAAGTTCTTTGAGATGCTCCTTATGTTATTATGCAATAGTGTAAATGAGTTCCTCCCTGTCTTAAGTTCAATTTACAGTTTTCTACGACGTCACAGTGAAAAGTTTCTATCAAATCCGGTCTAAAATCTCTTATAAATTTATTCATTTCTTTCCTCTACTTCCCCTGCTACAGAAACATTATAGCATCAGTAAACATACTGCTTCATTTGAATTGTACAAAATAAATTACACATACATCATAATTGATTATAATATTGTATAAGAACTTTATAGGTTATGTGATCAGCACTATACCCACTATACAAATTATGCGATCTGAGTAAACTATTAAAAAGATAATTAACAAAAAATAAAAAAATTTTCAACACCAACAAAAAAAGAAAAGCAGCTATACCAATTGTGCTCCACCTACAAAAGTGCTATATCCCCTACTCATCCTGATTATTTAGTCAATAACATCTAATTCTTCAGCAGATTGAATCTTGTGTATTTTACCATTCCATTTAACCATAGCTCTTCCTCCTATACCACGCATTTTCTCACCATTTTCTCTACCCACTTTTTCCTTAGCCGTTTTCAAAAGATTGTAGTTTATCTGGTCAGATCTTCTGTAATTACAAGCCCTGTACCCTTGAGAGATTTTTTACGGTGAAGTATTTCGTTTCTCATCTGAACAGAATTGAATTCTAAAATTATTGGTCGAGGTTTCGGGTTACCAATATTTTTCTTTCCCAATCTATAGCACTCATTCATAGTTAGGTCATCTACTTGTAGTTTCTCACGAAAAATGTCTCTCAGTTTTCCCCTCAAATTTTTCTCTGGTTTCCTCAAGAACTCCATACATCCTCAATTTATTATTCTTGTTATCCTGTTCTAATCTATTCAATTTATGTTTATAATCCGAGTTTTCTTTTCCAAATCCATAAACCTTACTCTCGAGTTCGGTGACCTTGCCTTCCAATCTCTCAGGTGAGCTGTCATCGTTGATTCGACGACCTCGGTTACTTTGTTTATTAATTTCGAGATGAATTCCTTGTCGGAAAACATTCAGTGATAAGTGTTTAATTTCTTCCCTGGTATCTCTAGTTAGTGGCATCTTCTTGAATATGTCAAAAATGTATTTTATATTCACTGTTTGAAAATTATGCTGAATTTAATCGAATTTATTGAGAGAGGATATGTAAACACGTCTAGTCTGTGTGACACATGATATACAGGGGGTTATATTCAAAATAAGAAAGACAGGGGGTTTATATTCAAAATAAGAAGTTGGTATCGGCCACTGTCACATGACACACCCTATATCATTATTTTTTTTCGATAAAAATTCGCAATTCTAAAAATACAAATCGACGTGTTCAAGCGTTTTTCCGAACACGCTCTCATTTATTCGTAATCGAATTCATTCCATTTGGGGTGTTCCACACTCTATGTTTACCATTACAATAACAAAGACATATTGAACCATTTGGTTGGTTTGCAATAATATCCCTGCAGTGTAAAAACATTCTTGACATTATCCCATTTCACGCAAGAATATTAAAACATTATTTTAGAGAACCAGCTGCACCAAGGTATGAAATTGAACAGAATAAAAATACAAAAGGATATTTTGACGTATGCCAAGCTCACTAGAAGTCATTCGGTAAGAAGTCTCAAGTTTCAATGTGTAGTTGCCAATAATAAAAGTCGTTCGCTAAGAAGTCTCAAGTTTCAATGTATAATTGCCAATAATAAAAGCCATGCTGAAAACGACCAATTGGTAAGAACTGCAGGGAACGAGAGCGATCAATGTTTGCATTAATGGAATATTTTTACTGCATTTTATAGTACCCAGTGTACAGTGTGAAAGTGTATATTGAGCATAAGATAATACCTCCACGAATATATAACAAATATTCCGAAACAATGGATCTTAATTCATTCAGATTTGCATTGTGACAGGCTCTGTGACAGGTCACAATGGTTGCATTTACGGATTCAATATACTTTATTCGAACTTCTCATGACTCTCAGACATACGAATTGAAAAAATTGTAAAGGACACGAGGGACAATTAGTACGGTATGGGAAAGTAAACTTTTTGAGCGCTCGTTCTACTTGCACGATTGTTATATCTTTTTGCCCGAATGTCTGTAATTTTGGAATTTCGAACCGAAAATGGCCCCAAACGATAGGGTTCGACTTCCTGATGACGAATTCGTGGTCAAATTGAATTCTATCAGTGGGGCCGTCCCACCGTTAGTTCGATAACTTCCGAAGAGATTGTCCGAGAGACTTGAGATTTTCAAGGTGAATTCGGTTTCCAAATATCGCGGGTGAGTTCGTTAACCAGCCAAATCGTACAGGGTGTTCCATAAGATATGACCATTCAAAAATTATGTTCCTTAATATCTCACACAAAACGGAAAAAATCGAAATAAAATTTTGGAGCCACATGCAAAATGCTCATAATTAAATAAGCTTCATACGAAATTTTGTGGCCATAGTGTTAACAGAACCATAGAAATTTCAATAGGAATATTGGAAAGAAGAATCTTCGTATTTCAATAACAAGATATCCGATTCAAGTGAAATTCATTTTGTGAATGAAGATTGATATACTGCATATTCATGCAAGTGAATCGCATCATCAGAACAATAGAATTAGATTTTTTTAATTGTCAAATTTTTATATTTTCCAAATATCATTCTGATCGTGCTTAGATTTTGCATTTATATATTCAGTATCAATCTCAAGTACGATACAAAATTAGAGAAGGAGAACCAAAATCTATATGGATAGTCGACATGATCTGGAATTAATATTGATATAATCTCGAATTATCTTTTTCCTCGATATACTACGAATGAATATGCTCGTAAAAAGTGTTTCCATTTTGTGTAGATCATTAGAAATAAAATATTCGAGAAGAATCAATTAAGCACTAAAATGATGAATGTCTTTTATCTGGGCAGTTCTCGAAATTTAAATTAATTTAATATCATGATAGTATTTCATTTAACGAGCGGTAATGTAAGTCATAACTCACGCAGATGAAGTTTGCAGCACTCGCCAGTGGCTCGTGCTGTAAATCAAATGAGATAGGAGTTAAGTACTAAGTGTGGAGAAACAAATATATCGACAAATCTTAAAGATAATGTTGTGGGATTTTTCGGCTAGTATCAACTTAAATTCATAAAAAATTCTCTTTTCAAAATAAGCTCAGCAATTTCCCCTTAGCGTTCGATGACGTTATTTCGAAACATCCTGTATAGCAACCATTAAAAGGACACGAGTAATAAAATAATCGATAATTGAACTTCTTCCACGTTTCGAAACAGAAAACAATTTAGCGATTTGTGAAAATTGTACACTACTTCCTTTTATTCCGGTCCAAAAATTTTTCGTAGCTACTGCGAGTAAGTATTTGAAAAAATGATGATCAAAAATCGTTTCGGTAAAATTATTTTATGAAATAAGACAACTGTAAAAACACTATGATTAAAGACTAAATGAACGTTTATATCGAGAATGAAGTAGAGTCGAACGAGATACTATTTCAGATATACAACAAACATATAAAAATTTTATTGATCGATTGTAGGTCACCTTATCGTCACGCTGCAACATTTAATGCGCCTGTAACACGAAATTAAGTTTGCTATCTGATTGGTTGAGTAGATAAGTTGTTTTATTATAGCTACGAACCATCACATCAGAAACCACTCGGTGAATTTTAATTAACCATATTTCATCGACATAACGCTGAAATGTATACAATTTGAGCAATTTTCATAGCTTCGTTAGATATGCAAAAAAGGAAATGATACGTATTTTGCTGTACATGATATGAACATTCATATACATGAAGTCCTGGACGATCTTATAACATTTTTCCAATTATATGGTTCGATATTTTTGAACAGCAGAATTTCAAACAACTTAATCTGAATCAAAATGTAGCAAAAGACAGAAAGACTGAAGCTAATATGTTAGTTATTTATGCACCATGTATATTAATTGATTGTAGCGTGGCCCTGCAGGAATTAAAAAAAATGTTTTTTATTTATTTATTAAAACTTCGCTTAAGTTTCAATGCTGTTTGAGTATTCGTTTTAAATATGGATAAATAGATTCAATATTAATTTTCGGCATTAAATATGAAATCCGATCTAATAAATTTATGGCTGATTCACATTTGATCATTGTCATAAAAATTGAGCAGACCGCTCTGAAACGTTGGCGAGATTTTAATGAACAATTGAAAACCAAAATTCCTCCAAAATCCCGTGATAGGTACCACGCGCTACAAGCAAAACTCATTTTATCCAGGACAGTTATAAAATCCGCCCATTGTACGTCTCTGTGCTCGCCATAATACGAGTAATACCCATTAATCAAAAAGGAATAATGAGATATTAGTCATTGCTGTCAGATGCTCCATAGATTTGGCTTTGATATAATATTCTTTAAATTTGTATTTCTTCAGTATTCTTAAGTACTCCAACTAACTAATATGGGTATACCTTGTCAAGAGAGAGCCAAATCTGCTTTTATTTCATCAATTGAAGCATTTTTTATTACAGAATATACAATGACCAGTTTTCCAGAAAAGTTCTCATGTGTCAACTTGACTTTTTCCACGCTTGTCATAGAAAGGTCTTGTAGCGGTCGCCAAATGTTAAAATCTTCAAGAAATATATATTCAATAATCGTGGATAAAGTATAGTATGATACTCGCGTATAGTGGATGTTATTCACTCGCTGATTCCCACCTTGTAATAATAGCTATCATTATAAGTATAATATACTATTTTTCAAGTTTAAAAATTAAATAAATCAGAAATATTTTCTCGGCAATATTCGAGTTATCCGTATCTCTAGTTTTTCAAAAAATCTTCATAAATAACGAGGTTGGAGAACTAAGTTATTTCCTGTATATTTTTTGTCGGCGAAAATACATATTCCAAAGAAGGCTACTCCGAAGAAATAACTATCTGTTATTTTTAATTTTGTATTCATTTTGTTCGGCGTATCTCATATTCTTTCTAATCTTTAGAACGTGACAAACTTAACGAAAAACTGATCAGGTGACTGCACCGTTTAGTGCAGACAAGATATCTATTTAGTCGATTTAACGATTCTAAGGATTTCATTTCGAATGAGAAATACGGAAGAACTGCAAAAACTAATTACATGTTATCTAATCAGCCAATCATAAATTTTCTATAATACAACCAAACGGGATTGGAATTATTTCTTTAGACATTAAATCCAAGTTTTTTCTTTTTTTGTGAAGCTATCCTAATTGTACCTTCACATGAAATATTTTCTGTGTCAAATGTGAGTCAGATAATTCATCAATAATTTTTGTAGATATAAATTTTATTAGAATTTTCACTAATGAAAGCTATTTGAGTACTATACTCTCAACGTGAGTTGAAAAGATGAATCAATAAAATGCATGAGGTGATTCGTGGTTTATATTGTTGAAAGATAAAAGGTTATCCTTACACTTAGGTACCTATAACAATTTCAGCAGTTCAAAATATGATTCATTCATGGGGTAGCAGTGATTTATTTATATTCAAACTACACCTTACGTGTAAAATGAATAAAATTTCTCCTGGAAAATTTCTCGTCATGCTATCAAAGTCTCATATGACATCTGATACTTTTTCGAAGGATTCAAATTATAGATAACATCAATTTTGTCGAATTCCTTTATCAGCAGATGATCGGGAAACCGCCTTTGATCGTATTTGTAATGTTTGAAGAATATATTCGGCTTATCTCACTAGTCAACGAATTTGGTGTATGAATGAATACTGTGATTTTTCTGAATGTTTATTTTTCAAACTGGATTGAATGGAATTGTCGAATTGAAGAAGAGGGGATTATCCAACCTATATGATGATTAAAGTTCGATATCTTAAGTGTTGGTCGAGGTGTTGGTATTTTTATGGAGTGACAAAATGGTATCCACATGAATCGATTAGATAAATGTATACTTTAGACTCGACTTTAGATATCGCATGAAAACTCAGCAAAAATATATAAAACCAGTGGAAGATCTTCTAATCAATATAATGGCACACCTTAGTGTTCATATCAGAGAATTTTTTCGGATTTTTCGGTGTAACAAAGATTTGTTTCATATAATGAGCATGTGAGATCACTTCAACAAAACACAATAAATATTCACCCAAGTAACGAATGAAAGTCGAAAATGGTTAGAATTTAAGGTTTCATCACTAAATTCAATGCTACTGCTTCAAATAAAAAAATAATGAAACAGAGCTACTCATATAAAAACTATTGCATATAATCTGACTCATAATTTTGATATGAAAGATCCTTTTGAACTGTCAATCCTCATGGCGAAAATTGAGATGTTGAATCATATCATTTATACAAGGCCTTCCTGAATTGGACGCACAAACGAAAAAAGCGATTCCTCGTATAATTTAAGGGAAAAAATGTCCCATGAAGATGTTACCTACTACAAACGGTTCGTTTTCGAAATACAGGGTGTACTTCACAAGATATTTAAATGAAATTTAGTATAGATATTAGAATGAAGAGATGACACCATGTGACATCCCTATTTCGATTTGACTACAGGGTGTTTTTTTTTCTGGGATTAGTCGAGGGGATAGTAGATCATCTTGGCTCCTGTTTTTTTTAGTGAGCTTTTTTTAGTTTGAAATTTTAGAAAAAACAAGTTTTGTTATTTTATAAAGTTTCAATATCATGTCCTGTAAAGATTCATCTGCTTCAATTTCAAGAGATTTTATCGAAATTCTCAGAAACGCCCAAATGATAATTAATCATGAAAAATCAGTTGATGAGGTGTGGTAAATGAATTCTTCATCAGTTTTTATTCTCATTTTCCGATCTACAAATGATTTCTATATGGAGATTCACTAAACTTAAATATTCACCAGAAGAAGCCATATTTGGAAACAATCGTTCGAATTTTTCTCCTTAAACCCGGTAACAGATACCACAAAAATACCAGAGACTCAGAAGCTTGGTATAACAACGAAGCTTCCCTTCATAATTTTTTTGAACGGTGGCTTACCAGATCATATTTCTGAAAATATGGGCAGTGTCGAAATAGGGATTATGGTGTAAACTCTGCATTATGATATCAATGCCAAATATTCTGGAGTGCAAATACTAAACGATAAAGGATTCAACAATCTTAACACTCTACATCACAAAAAGAAACGTTGGCAATCCCATCAGACTTTTTTCAGTAGAAAAATCATTTGAAGAAACCCCCTGTTTTTGAACCTTCAATCTAGGAACACCTCGTATAGGTTTGACTGAGATGTTTAAAAGTAATAGTGATATGGGCTCGATGTTTCGCTTTTGATTCAGACCTTATTGCGATTAAATTTTGAATTGAGAAAACTTCATTTTCCTGCCAATGGTGTGCGCTGTTCAACAATATCCAACAAATTTCAATTTTATTCTCATAGTGTCAAAATATTGTCCTGATTTAACCCAAAACTATAATTGGCATAAAAACGATGTGAGCGCCATTCAAAATGTAGCGGCGATGAAATTAAGCCCGAGGGGTATTTCACCCTGGAATTTTAGTGTACAGAGCTTGGTATTAATTGAAATTCTTGGAATTAATTGGAATTTTTTGAAATATTTGAAATTATTCAGAATTATCAGAATTCCTTGGAATTATTCGAAATTCTTCTGGATTATTTGGAATGCGTGCTTTCTGCATTATGCTTTTATGTTAGCAAGCGCACAAGTAATTTTATATCTGAAATATTTCCGAAAAATTCCAAACAATTCTGAAGAATTCCATTAATACGGAATAATACCGATAATTCCAAATAATTATCATGATTCCGAATAATGCCAATAATTCCGAATAATTCCAAATATTTTGAAGAATTCAAAATTCCGAGAATTCCAATTAATTCTTGGAATTTCGGAATGATCGGATGTATGGTTTCGGAAATTGCGTTTAAATATTGTAAATTTTCAAATGTCAATAATTCCGAAACTGGTGGACCGATTGGTGCCATTAACGAACTCAAGCGCGGCATTTGGACACCAAATCAACTCTCAAAATTTCAGATCAAGACAGCATTTTTATTGACCATGAATTCTTTTGAGACCTCTGCCGGTCGAAATTCGAAAAATACAGACATTTGGGTGGAATGACAGTACGCTGTTCCAGTAGGAACAAGCAAGTTTGTTGATGAATTTTTAGCTATAAAGAACAACATAATGTTTCTGAATACCTGGAATTCAGTGGAATTTTTGGAATTTTCTGGAATTCTTGGAATTATTTCGAATATTTCAGGATTATTCGAATTACTCAGAGTTTTTTGAATTTTTTGCGAGCTTTGTAATTATTTGGTGTTTTCTGGAATTATTGACTGATTGTGACTTTTAGTGTACAAAAATTTTGGGTTGAAATACCCCTCGGTCCCACCCCACCAATAAAATTATACCGTCGTGCAACCGAGTGGAACCCTCAGAAAATCCGCAACCATCGATATACCAATTTCCACCCTAATTACCTAGAATCGAAAATCGGATCGTCCCACCGAATTCCAACCCTTCGAATTTCCATCTCATCTTCATCGAAAATGTCTGCAATCCTCCCAGCTCGCCAGATTCAATCATTCCACCCGTTCTCCTTCGCCACCCCCAAAACTATCCCCTTCGAACCCCAATTAACGATGCGAAACTGTTCCTCGCTCAAGAGACTGGTTAAATTCGGCGTATATATTAGTTAGGTTAAGTAATGCTGCGTGCCCGCCCCCTGGTGTGAGTTATGGCAGTTGTAAATGCGGAGACGCGTGGACTACTGACAGATAGGTTAATCTATGGGGCCTGAATATTCTGGCTCAGGGCTATGGAGGTGATTTCTGGGGTGTAAGGGAGGCTGTAAGATGTGTATCATCTTGCGAGGATGTGGGGGTATGTTAATTGACGGTGAGGGTTCTGGGGAGATGCAAATCTGAGACGATCGAATTATGCACGTTCGAGCAGTTCGCATACTCCATTCACTTTCATAAAATCAGTTGTGAGGTTAATTTTTATATTGAATAGTTAAGCGATATTGTCTATACCATATTTGAATACAAGAAACTACATTTAACGAAAAAATATTTTAATAGTTCAGATCAGTCGACTATCTATGGAAGAAGGGAATATTCCACTCGGTGCTATAAACATTTTTATGAGGTTGAAGTCATTTTCTGTCGCATAGTTGAGCTATATTTTCCAAATTACATACAATTTTCAGGGAATACATTCACTAAAACAAAATTACATATATTTAAATTATTAATAAGTTAAATATATACAGGGTATTCTGATTTGTTTCCAACAAACTGATATGGGTGGTAGATCACATCATCACACGGAAATGCTTCGTTTCCGAGATTGGTCGTATCTTCTAGAGGGCGCCACTGGCAATCATTTCGTCCCTTTTAAACCGTTGCAACTTTTTTGTGTTACTCTATACGTCATTTTGGACCAGAAAAATCGATTCCCCTGTTTTTTTTATGGATAAAAGAGGTATACCTCATTCAAGTTGCTTGGAGCAACCGTTTCAGAGAAAAACGCGTTTAAAGCCAAATCCATATTATTGTAATCTTTAAAACATGTAGAAAAAAAGTGGAAATAATTTTGAATTAAATGTTTTTTAGATGTAACAATTAAGAACAAAACCAAATAACATAATAATATTTAAAGAAGGTGTTCGAAATGTCCAAAATTGCATTGACTTAACTTAACTTTAACCTGTATCTCGGAAACGAAGCATTTCCGGACCCATGTTCATAGGAACTTTTCTGCTTGAAATGATGTGATCTATCACTCATTTTAGTTTGTCGGAAACAAATCAGAACACCTTGTATATTACTTAGTTTAAGTAATGCGTGCCCGCCCCCTGATGTGAGTTATGACAATAAATTGTAAATGCGGAGACGAGTGTACTACTGATAGATAGGTTAATCCGAGGGTAAATCTATGGAGGTGATTTCTGGGGTGTAAGGGCTGTAAGATGTGTATAATTTTGAGAGGATGTGGGGGTATGTTAATTGACGGTGACGGTTTTGGGGAGATGTGAATCTGAGATGATCGAATTATGCACGTTCGAGATGTTCGCAAATAGGTACCTATACTCTATTCACTTTTGTGATATCAGTCGATTGCATAGTAGGGAATTTTCTAGGGAATATTCCACTGGGTGTAATGAAAAGTTGTGAGCGATATTGTCATTCATGCAAATTCAAATAGCTACATCTAACGAAAATATTTTAATATTTCAAATCAGTCGACTAATTATGGAAGTAGGGAATACTCCACTCGGTGTAATAAAGAATATTGTTAGGCTAGAGTCATTTTCTGCCGAATAGTTAGGTCATATTGTCCCAATTACATTAAATTTTCAGTGAATATGATTCTATCAATATCTCGAAAGCTGCTGGAGATTAGGATGAAGAAGTTGATATTAGAACTATTGAAGTAAAAATAATCGGAAGGCTACGGCTGAGTGTTTATTTAAAAAAGATCGAAGTTTCTGGTAGCCTCAAACATATGTATTGATTATTTCTCCTGAATAGGAAAAAATGAATCAGAAGTCAATGAAGTTATTTCCTTAGTTTTTATGACAGTGATGAGTAATTCTTAAGGTCTACATATACAACAGCCATTAAGATTTTACCATTATTGTTTTCGTTTTATTACTAATTATAGTAACTGGGAATAATTACCATAAAAAATAATGAATTTTTAATGAACAAAATGGTCATATAAAAAGTGACTGAAATGCTAATATATTCCAGAGATTTCGTCAGGGAAACACGTCAAAATGAGAAAATAATTCAGCCTTCAAACCCTTATTCTGTTGAAAACCTTTGGTATGCTAAAATATTTCTGAAAAACTCTAAACCCAGCAAGATTTAAAATACGTAAAAACAATTTTTCGGAAGAATAACGAGGCACACTGGAAGAAGAAAGGTCCATAAATTTATGTAACCTCTGACTCTTTTAGTCAACGGAACAAATCGATCCAGTAGTTCACGATTATTATATTAATTTCAGACAACTTGTCCGGTCGAAATTTTTCATGTGTGCTCAATAAAGATACAAATAATAATTAGAAAGATTTTTTCATGCAATTATTTTCATATTAGTCATTGACTTGAACTGTAAACAAGAAAAAACGTGATCAACGGTTTCAAAAGAATTTTCTTGTGATCTCAATGGAATTAACCGGTATTCAGAACAACCGAAAAATTTTCATTTACTAGCATTTACCATTCTTCTTCGAATGTATATAGTTAACAATGTTACTTTGTCTATGAAGAGAATCAGGAATTACTTTTTATACGAAATTTACTAAATACTTGTAGCCTACTTTGGAGGTGACAAAATTCATTTTATTGATCTTCAAGTATTATAGGGTTTATAGATTTCGAATTCAAGATTTCATCTCATATCAAATTTCGAATTCGTATCTGTACACTACTCGATACCCTACATCAATTGGCACATAATGTCAAATTTTAATTTCTATTAGGTATACCGATTATGAAGAAAATAAGTGATATGAAAGCTTTCGAAAACGTTCAAAAAATTTCAGATCGAAATGAATTCAGTTTTCAAAATAAAAAGATTCGAAACAATTGTAGTATACCTAGATTAATATTGTTTAGGACTTCATATTCAAAATCGATTCATTATGTTGCTTAAAGAAAATCCAAAATCAAAATTTCAGATATACATTCAAAGACATAGGAAGGTAAAAGTAACTCAGCATGATTCCGAAAAATAATATTTTTTATAATTTTATTGTTGAACTTCAGTGGTCAGGGCGACATTTTCTGCGAAATCATTTTATTTCTTGAAAAGCTATTCATTACGTAAGGTTATATATAATCTATTTTTCAGTTAATTGCCACGAAAACTCCAACTCACTGTAGCACCTGCTTGTTTTTGGGGTGTAGTATAGTCGAGAGTATAGTTGTTGATCAACTTGTTTCCGCCTTGTTTTATGATCAACTTCACTTAATTATCATTAGTTGATGATAATGATGAGAGAGCTGGACACGAGGCTGAACATTTATTCTTTGTAGGAATAGGTAATGTTTATAATGACAAACGATGACAATGGTGAGAAGAAGAATTTTTGTCGATTTTCGATTTAAACAATTTTGTGAAGAAGATCAGCTTCATATACAGAATATCCGACATAAGTACGAGCTATTCGCACTCGTATCCGCATCAGATATTATATTAACGCTCCTCATTTTATTTTTTTGGTTAAGCCTTGAGAATTAGGATGATCTTTCGTCGATTACCATCGTATTGAGTTGGCTCGATGATCATAATAAGCCGAATATTCTTCTTTTGATTTTTCACTATATTGTTACTTCTATTCTCAATATCTATTAGCCTTTACAATTTTAAAGAGCAATCAATTTCGAATTGGGAATCTTACGTCAATATGTTATACGCTTTTATACATTTACTTTTATGTATATTCATGAGTGTTTTAAAGTTTTTGGGTAAAGATTCTCATTATTTTTTTTACATACAAGCAGGATAAGATCGTTCTATAGAGAACTTCTGTGATTACTATTTCAAGTTTATTCGTTTAATCATCAATGTAATAAAATGACATATGTATGCTTATGTTTCTTGATACCTAGTCCAATTTTGGTTTTATTATAAAATGATTAAGTAATTTAGTTCGAACTCATTTTTGTTGAGAACGTCATATGAATGCTCTTATTCAAATCATGATTTCAATCAATTTACTCGTCATTCTGCACAAATTGAAATCTCCTATCGTAACGGTGTATTCGCTCACATAACTGCAGACAAGAAAAACGTTCAAACTCACCTCCTGTCCAAAATAATCGTGCTGAGCATTCATTCCTCTAACGAGGTGTTCCCTTATCCCGTGGGTCATGTCTGATCCCATCCCCCTCTCGATATCGTGATGCATCTCTCCGTTCAGGTCGCCGTGTCCACCTCGCATACCCTGGTGGTGTTGCGGCATCATTTCACCTCCAATCTCGTGGTTACCTCCCCCGCAGGGGGGCAGGTCTCCCATTCCCTCCATGTCACCTATACCGACCCCCATCATCAGGGGGGACACGTGGCTTTCCCACCCCTCTTCCATCTCGTCACCCGGACTTCTGCGCAGGTCTACCACAGATTTTGCTCGAAAAGAGGCGGGTTTGAAAGTTTTGAACAGATATAAGAGTCGACACACTTGTAATTTCAAAATTTATTCATGACGTCCTTGAAAAATTCTATCACTTTATTGTTCGTTAAATCAGGGAAGCATATTTTGAATTACTGGCTCTCGAGAAGTCTTGATTCGCCGTTTACAGCATAATAAATCTGACGTTATGACCGCGCTCTTTTATAAGGCAATAATCATAAAGTTTATATCCAAACAACCTTTGTCTAGTTTATTCTCATTATTATCCACAATGATATTCGTTGAAATGGGGGCCTATGACTATTTATTAATCATTTATCACTTTGTTATGGACCGTAAAATCGCCTCGGCTGATGTCAGAGAGGAATTCTTCGATTCTGTGACCTCTGAGATTGACTACAATGTTTTGATCACCCTGTCACATCACCAGCGGTGATTTATGCATCCTGGACTTTCGGTTCAGCTGCGTCTCCGATCTGCCACAATCCTCCTGCCGAAAACAGCAGAAACCACTTATAAACACTTGAACTGACAGGCTGTATTTCAATTTTTTGGCGTGGAAACTTTCTTCAACACTATAGGATTCGGAACGTTTTGATATCTTGAGTAAGTCCTCGGGTAGAAAAAGAGCCGCTCTGTGTTCGCAATTGTCAAATTTTTCGCGCCAAAATGAAACTCCACAGACACTGAAAACTGGGGCACAGAAGTTCAGGAACTGTCATAGATCATCGGGATCTATGAGTCGCGTCGCGATGTGGACCATCGAGCGGGCCGTATTGCACAGAGTGGTGCGCTAACAGCGGATTCAAGTTGAGCGCGAAGGCAGGTACAGAGTAACAATACGTACGTACGTATGTGTGTGTGTTTGCTGCGGACAGCGGTGCCGTAGACGGCGGAGCATGAAGAGACTTGCGTGAGGACGTGGTGACCGCCCCCCTCTACCCCCACTGTGATGCACTGATGGCCAACCCCCCGAATACGATTATAATTAGCCGGTGTAAAAGCGGTCTCTGGCCGACGGTGACGGCGTCCGCGACGCTGGGAATTGGTGCTCGAGGAAACGGAGAAACGCGAGAGGGGCTATAGGTTCGATTGGTTTCATAAGCCGTGAATCGGCAGAAATTTCCGTGGTTTCGGATGGAGTCATATATTTTATCTGTTCTCAAAAATCAAGTTGATATCACTCTTATTTAGTTTTTCCAATGCCATCAAATCAACTTTCAGAAGGTACAATAATAGCAATAATATACCAAATAGATTGAATTTATCTCTCAAGGAGTTCAGATAATTCACTGAGTGAGAGATTTGAGCTTGGAGATGCGGAGAGAGGCCTGCGTGTTACTTTTCAGCCTTATCCTACATAGGATGATTGACGTGAGATATTTATGTCAAAATCAATATCGATATAAGTACCCAGTTTCAATGGTCAAGAATAATTCAACGATCCTCTTGTTCACAAATGCTAGGTCTCGAGTTCTACTCAGATAATATCATTCATTTTATCAAGTTATCCAAGTAAGCTCTAATACTAAACAGCTTGGAGTTACTATAGACCATGATCTGAACTGGGGTTTGCACTGTGACAACCTTATATCCAAGCTAATTTCAGTCATTTATACCCTCAAATTCTTAAGGAATCATCTTTTGGGCTTATTCTTCACATGCAGAACGGGTGTTCTCCCCACAAAAAAACGGCTCTTCGAGCTATGTTCCGGATGTCTTGCAGAGGCAAGTTTAAGATGAACAACATTCTGACCCTGCAGGGTCTTCTCATTTATAAAACCCTCCGGTTTCTCTTCAAGAACTCTCATTACTTCAGGAAATATAAAAATGTAAATAACACCAGGAAGAAGTTTGAATACTTCTTTCCTCCACATAAATTAATTATCAATAACTGAACATCATCCACTGTATTTTGCCATAAAGCTTAATAACATGCTTCCCACATTTGTAAGAGATTTAAAAGTGTTGGGTACTTTCCGAAAAGCTCTCTACTCCCTTGTACTAAATGCTGAACCGTACACTATCTTGGAGTTTGCAAACTATTGTTCTGTTCTGAGATAACTTTCGATTTCTAATGTATTCATCTCACTTGTTTTCTTTTATTGTCATTTGATTGTAATTTGGAAAATAAATGCATATGATTATTATCATTAATTTGCTTCACATGTAGGTACCTAAAGTGCCAGCAGGCGAAATGTAAACAATTTTTTTCCTATTGTTATCTGGGTTCCATTCATATATGGCCATGGTGTTCGGGCTCAACTTCGAATTACTAGCAATGTTAATCCTCAAAATATTTCATTTCATCAACTAAAAAAAGGCCACATATGCTCAAGAGTCGCTCACTTTTCGGTTTTCGGCACTGTACATGGAGGTATATCTGCATAAATATGTGTGTAATGTATTAAGTTTGGGAAAGGGCTGAAAAAAAATTTCCCGAATATCAAACAATATAGCAATCGTGTTTTTCAGTTCAAGCAGAGGAAAGACGATTCACCAAAAACACAGATATTATAAACTTCTTTGAAAACTCTTCATGTAAGTTAATCACTTTCCAGCGGATAACGAGAGTTGTAATATGAAGAATATCCCGTGGTAAACGCCTCGACATTCAATTTGTCAGTTTGACCAGAAAAGAATATTATCTCCACATCGAAAAAATTAGTAGAACCATTAGATTACGCAACAGTTGACTATTCCACGGACTTAATTAAGGTGCATAGTAGGTCTTTTCCTCGAAATCGACTGTGTTGCCCGGAGGCCGATACCTGATCAAACGGCATATGTTATAGCATTGTATTAGGACTGTATAAGGATCATACAATGGTAATAGCCCTTCGAAGTCATTTTCCAAGGACCTATAGAAGGGTAGTTCCAACCAGTACCATAAGGAGATAGCTGTATTCCTAAAATTTAAGGCAAGACGACCTTTAGGAGTAGCTCGGCAATCACCTGGACATAGAGCAACCGTCAGCGATGGGCAGAACACCACCAATACTGATTTAGCCACAATCAATGGCGCATGAGATCAACTATTCCTGAAGAATGGAACGATATGCCTACAAATTTTATTTATGACTTGTGTCGAGGGATGCCTTGGCGTATTGGACTACTCTGTAAAAATTATTTACAGTTTGAATCATTGGTTATTTTAGGCCAGTAGGAATCATAGTGAATTTACAATCACACTGTAAAATTACACTCGAATTTGTAAATTTACAATATAGAATGTCCGTTTACCCACATTTTGTATTTTTGTGGCAATAGGTTATGTAATTTTACATCTAATTCGGTACATTCACAAACAAAAGCAGTAGTTTAGTGGAATTTCACAATATGATTCTTGTGAATTTCCATTAGGTAAGTATTTTTACTAAAAATTCACCTGTAGAAAACAGATATTTTGTGAAATTACAACTACTGAGTAGTTGGTGTTATTTCAAATTTTTCACAATGCTTTTGTAATCACTTGCGAATTCATAATTACAACCGAATTATATCATCTATGGAAAAATTTTCAGATGAAATGAATACTCATAAAATATTTACCTTCATATCATTTTCAAAATCTTGACAAAATGAGAGTAATAAAATCATTTCTAACTTGATCTTGGCTGGAAAACTAATGAAACCCGTTTATCATCCAAAAGTTTATTGATACAAAAATTATTATTTAATTCGTTTATCATTTTTCTATCAAGGTGGAGTTCCGGGAAAAATCTTTGGGCACCTTAGTTGAATACTTCAATGAATGTCCCAAATAGTATTAGTCCTGTAATAAGGATGCCCTCCATGCATACTCGTTGAATATTCGTTGTCTGAAATAAAGAGAGACCTTCATCAATTCAGTAATTTAGTTCTTTATCCTATCGGACATTCTATATTGTAAATTTTTTACAGTGTGATTGTAAATTCACTATGATTCCTACTGGCCTAAAATAACCAATGATTCAAACTGTAAATAATTTTTAGTGTAGTCCAATACGCCAGGCATCCCTCGACACAAGTCATAAATAAAATTTGTAGGCATATCGTTCCATTCTTCAGGAATAGTTGATCTCATGCGCCATTGATTGTGGTTAAATCAGTATTGGTGGTGTTCTGCCCATCGCTGACGGGTTGCTCTATGTCCATGTGATTGCCGAGCTACTCCTAAAGGTCGTCTTGCCTTAAATTTTAGGAATACAGCTATCTCCTTATGGTACTGGTTGGAACTACCCTTCTATAGGTCCTTGGAAAATGACTTCGAAGGGCTAATACCATTGTATGATCCTTATACAGTCCTAATACAATGCTATTACATATGCCGTTTGATAGGATGGACTGGCCAGCTCGCTCTCCAGACATGAATTGCATCGAACATGTCTGGTCTGAGATGTCTAGACAATTGTCAACCTTAGAACAACCGATCAATAACCTGGAGGACCTTTCTAACGCTTTACGGCATATTTGGACGAATTTGCCCCAAAATTTTATAAATCGTTTGATCGAAAGTATGCCTCGTAGGGTAGAATGCTTGAGACGAGCTCGTGGGGGACCAACTAGGTGCTAGCTTAACCGAAACTTCAGCCTTCTTGTGGTTTCATCATAAAATTTTTATGTTATTTAAACACAGATTTTTGAGTGTTCCTAATAAAGTCTTTTTTTCTCTCCAACTTTCCATTTTTTCATTCTTTTCTCAAGTGAACCATATTATCAACTGAAATACTCTGATATCTGACTAAATTTATAATCTTGGAGCGAATATTTCAGAAATAAATTTAGAACAAGTAAGTGATCCCTATTAATTGTTGAGCAGTGTATATTGCAGCTGTACAATGGAACATATTCATCTCATTTCCAGAAAATAGATTGTTTATTTATTGAGAAACCCAACGGCCCAAAACTTTTGACGATGTGTGTATGTGAAGAGCATCACTGATAATAGGGTACTTCAATTCTTTAAAGAGAATATTGAAAACCTATTTCAATTATCATAACAGTGAAATGCATATCGTAATTCAGTGATTATTTGAACTTTTTTTCGGAATTAATTAGTTGTGATATGTTTTATAATAGGTATCGTTGTTAACTAGCTTTGTGGTTAATACTGCAAAAAAACGTTCGAATGTTAGCATGCTTGTTCCTGGAATCAAGTGTTCTGTTCACGCTGTCTAAATGCCAGTAATTTTCAAATTTGCAGCCAAGCAGATTAAAACTGATTTTATTCATTAATCAAATAATTCAACCGTACATTTTAATAGTATTTCGAAAGCACAACCATGAAGACGAGCAAAGAACAAATATTGTCCGGAAAAATAGCATATCGAAGACAAATACCTTATCAAAATTTACATCAAAAAATGTGTATCCTACAGTAATGCTTAAAAATAGATTGTAAAATATCAACTGCCTTTTTTCATAGCAGTTGATACAAACATCAACATCCAATGATTTTATCCGAAATAATGAGTCTTTATAAATACACGAAACAACACACCTCAATATGAAATATAAGAAAATAAACAGGAATTCTTAGCTCACATCTTATTTCAAAAGACGTCTTCACAGACTTGTCAATGGTACAATAGATATTGATGAGAGTAGATTCTGCGGAAAATTTGTAGAGCACTGCGCCATCGATTCTCAACGGTTAGATTAGATAGGGTCGGTACAGATATCCGATAAGTGGGCCATAGGGATAAGTGTAACTAAACTCTGGAACCGGATCGTTAGCAGTAGGCACAATGCATCATGAGGTAACTCATGAACAGCTATATGATTCCGTGAAAATGTTTTTTACCCAAAAAAATAAAATAATCATGAATCTCTCATGAATTTATGTGTGGCATGAACTTTTCAACTTAATCAACACATCAGCTGAAAAGCAGCGGGTCTTTCAGAGAAAACACATTCTCAAGATACAGACTATCTAACGAACAACTCCTGGACCTTTTGAAACTTCCCACCTCTCGAGCAAGATGTTTTTCACTTATAGAGCTATAGAACTAAACAAATAATTTAGTTCTGACTTGAGCAAGCTAGGTATATGAACCAATACCTGTTTGGCATTCAACAGATCAACAGTTTAACTCAAACACGAGAAATTCTAAGCAAGCCTTTTTTATTCCCCATTCTCCAGATGTTTCTAGTGCGAATAATTTCAAGATTGTCAACTTCATTCTTAGTTAACTGATCGTCCAACAGATAAAAAAAATAATTAAGAGGAAAGCAAAAATCATTTAATATTTTCTCAATAATTAACTTATCAAATGAACATCGTAATAACTTGACACATTTCAACGTTACAATCAATTCCTAGATATTATTTGAATAAATTTTGAAAAAGGTCCATAATGCGGTATATTTCTGGATATTTCAACCAATTGAAAAAGCCCACAATGAAGTTAGTATATTCGCTTTGAAATATCACTTGTCGAGAATACCGGGCCTGGAAATGATTTATGTTGAAAGACATATGACAGAAGATCAAATCGATCATAAATCAAGCATATTCGTCCGCTTTCCATATTTTACTATGAAATTACAATTCTATCGGTCGAATTGGTCCAATTCAAGCTCTAGATAATAAGTATTTCGCCAATATCAAAGGTGACTGTGCTTCTGTCTGTACAAGGGAAATATTAATTATTGTTATTTAGGGAAGTGATGTACCTTTTAACATTTGAACGATTTGCCGAAAAAATCTATACAGATAACGAAGATGATTTATTGTGCATACCTCCTTCCTTTTGAAATGAGACAGGAAGGTTATGTCACCATATACAGAATTCATTGTCCGAAAAATCTCAAATTTATTATCAGAAAAGTTGTAGTCTACACTATTAACCACAGTATTATTTTTTATAGTCGTAGATAAAGGGTAGTATTAAACTGTCGGTAATAGTCATAGTAACTCACCAGATAAATTACTGCACTCGCCTGCATCTCGTGCTGTAAATTTCATCTGTGTGAGTTATGACCTACATTACCGCTCGTTATCTAATACATTATCAAGTGTCGATTTCAGTAGGTTTATTGCTGCTGTGTTTCGTTGAAAAATTGTTTACCAAAAACTTAGAAATAGAATAGAATATAATAGATTTATGCGGTTTTTGAGAGCTCGTTTTACTCAAACTACTCAACGAGTGCTATAGCGTTTTGACCAAATGTCTGCAATTTTCGAATTTTGAGCTGAGAATGGTCTCAATCGATAGGGTTCAACTATCTGTTGACGAATTCGGGGTCAAGTTGAATTTTGTCCTTGGGGCCGTCCAGCCGTGAGCACGATAACCCTCGAAGGAGGATTATCCTGAAGACTATGAAATTTTAAGGGTTGGTTCAGTTTCTAAATAGCGTGGTTAACTAAGTTCGTTAACCAGCCAAATCGTACATGATGTTCCATAAAAACGGCCTTTCAAAATTATTGTTCCTCAATATCTCAGAACGGAACCAATCAAAATGAAATTTTGCGGCCACATGCGTGTTGCTCATAATAATCCTAACACTGGTCTTGTGTTTTTTCAGTCCTCCAGCGTTTCGGGATTAGAAGTCCCTGAGTTTATAACATTTTACATACTTTTTTTTTGCAGCCACGCACTACAATATTTTAGCGTTCAGCTCTGAAATTTCGAATCTTCTGTACATTCAGTTTATTTCCGTGTCTATTAACGCGCTAGTGATATTTCACGTGTTTTCTCCGCTCTTTGGTTCGCGCTGCAAAATGGCGAACGAAGTGGATGTCATATACTCATATAGGACCATAAAAACCAAAAAAGCGTAACTATTCAAAAAAATTGAGCTACCAAAAGTAAATATAATGCTAAACTTCTCTCTCTCTCTCTGTCTTTGCCTACGAGAATGTCCTCTTCTTCTAAAACTCATATATAGTTGAATTATGCTTCTACATTTAATTAAAAATTGGAATTTTAAAACTTGAAATCATTTTCACGAAATCGAATATGTAGAAATGGAAAGGCACTAAATATTGGCATATTCATTTCATTGTAGCATTTCAAAAATGTAAGTGCTGGGCGTGAAGTCAGCACAATATGTAAGTTGATGAGGTCCAAATAGGCCCTAATAAGGTACTGAATATATTTTTAGAATTAGTTCTTTTGAATTTCTGCTGATTACACAGACCCCATACACGTCAACCAGTTAATTCTTGACGTGCTAAAAAAGCAATCGAAATGGAGAACCTGTTGAATTGGCAGATCAAATCTGTCAATTGACAGATTAAAAAGTATCAATTGACATATTTAACCTGTCAGTTGACAAATTAAAAGTGTACATCGACAGATTTTCATTTCATCGCAGAGGCGCTAATACGCCGACGTAAGATGTAACATACATATTATGGAAAATAGATTTTTGACGGATTTTCGTCGTCTATTCCCCTTATTTACCTGCAGTAATATAGATCGGACATTTTCAAAATAATTTCCTCTCACTTTCTCAAATTTATAACTATTTATCAATTTCATGAAAAAGAGTACTACTATCAGCACAATCGACATTTTTTGAGTTGTGTTGTTTGAATTCAATGCAGTTTATAGAAAATTAGATTGCTCGAATCAATTAGTTCGCAAATAAATAATGGCACATTACTTAGATCCCAATTATAATGCTTTAATTGAATACTGAATGAACTTATTAAAATTTACGAACCTTCTAACTGATATCTTCCATTTCAATAATATGTTTGGACGTTGTAATGGAAATTCCGTACACACATATCATTGAATGATTCATTCAGTTTAAAGTCCTTAAAATTTTCTGGCTAATAGAGTCTCGATGTTATATTAAAAGTGTTATGATTCATTAAATAATTCAATACAGGGTAGCCAACGATCAATGGTACGGTAGAAGTTTACGGATAATATGGAGTTATAGAAAACTTGGTTTTCCGTCGATCTCAAAATAAAAGGTAATTTTAGGGTGTACGAAAGTGATCATTAATGACCCATTTTAATGCTCAATTTGTGCTATTTTAATGTGCAATCCTCATGGCAACCGTTCACTAAGTATTCAGAAGCACTACGAGAATTGTCCAAACTCTACTGGAACATACATACATAGAAATTTTATTATGTCAAATGTAAGTCTTGTGTGAAATGAGATTGTATTTCAATCAAGAATTCATATACAATTCATATTGACATCGTCGGAAAAATCTTGTTATCAACTCGGTTATTAATCGAGCGACTAATGGTCTCGAACTATTAACGCGTTCACTCCACTCACGCGTTAAAATATCTCAACTATTAGTCGCTGTCTTCAATAACCTAGTTGATAAAATATCTATTCTCAGGTAGGACTAGGAACTACATTTCTATCGAATTATATCTAAAATTAATGACCACTTCGGAATTCAATACAACACAGCCTCTCTATAAAAACCTTTTTTCGATTACTTTTAGTATCCGGAATATCTTTGTTATACCTTTTATATCTAGTGAAAATATACCCTCAATCGAACATTCATAACTGCGGAAATTACTATTTGAGATTTCGGTATTCAATTGGTTTCCAATATACTGTATATTATTTACGTACAAAAATATATTTCCAATTATAAAGGTCCGTTCGATATCCGAGGAATTGTGGCGACATGGAAATACATTAACCCTAAAAAATGCAATTTTTCAAATGAAATGTCTAATATGTCAAAAGATATACTACTGCTAAGAGAACTTTCTGTTCTAATGATATGTGCCTTTATCAGTGGTTCCTAACTGGTGGTCCGCAACACCCTGGGGATTCGCGAGGTATGCGTATGGCTGAGGGTCTCGCAAGTTGTATGATTTATTGATTACTAAACTTTTTTTACATATTTTGGCTCTCTTCAGGTAACTTTAGAAAGAGAGGGAGTCCTTGTCAGGTAGTACCTTGATGGTTGATGAAAGGGTCCTCTTAAAAATTTAGTTTGCGACCCCTGGCCTATACCCAGATTGTGAGGCTTTAGAAATGAAAGCAAGTTTCTTATACCACTCGGAATATTCAAGTTCAATGTGTATAAGGTGTAAAATGTCAGGGAACACGCTTTCATAAAAATTTTCAGGAAGCTAGGAGCAATCTGGAAATGCTAGAGATGAGGTGCTATTCTTTTCGGTGAAACACAGTGATTATTTAATATCAGTTCTTACACAGGATCAATAGTTAACGAAGCAACATCAGATTGAACAATTTTTTCGATATACAGTCGAACTTCAATCAATCGAATTTTTGATAACTCGAATCAAATTGTTTGTCAATATCGCATTAATAAATCCTTTTCATTAACTCTAAGTCTTGGTAACTCGAAGTTTTTTTTTGGCATATCATTGTTCAAGTTATTGAAGTTCGACTGTAAATCTTCGAGAGAATTATGACCATCGATAAAACTGGTTCTTGATAAAGCTTCATTGTCAAAAATTGATTTTATTTCATCGATGCATTGTTACCGACCGAGTCACACGTCGCAACTTGTGAAAATGTTTCCTTTTTTGACCAGCTAATTCTTTTAATTTACTGTAAACAACATAAATAGCAGAGCACAATTTTCGGATACACATTACCTTGAAACTGCCAACCTTTAGGATGAAGCTGTCATCAATTATCATATTGCAATATGTACTAGAATAACTCCCGTATGCTACAATAATGTACACATTTTCTACCCTCATCAGACAGGTGATACGGTGAAATCGAAAAATAGGTACCAAAATTCAGCTACGACATTATAACATCATTCACACCAGTATTTTACGTTTCTTTTCTCTTTTATTACTGTTTATTCCGTAAGAAACCGACTTACATATATTAGGTGATATTACACCAGAATTCTTGTCTTATCTGACTCTTCAATCTCGATACACATGATACGAGCCTGTTGTCCACTATAAATTTCGATGTAAATTTTAGAGTTCTGTGAATATTCTTGATTTATACTGTTCTGTCCGGCAAAAGCAGTTATTTTTTATGAGAATGGGTTCGTTGCATCAGAATGGAATATAGGATACATTTCATCAAATCTAACCTTGCATCGTCATCAGGTTAGAATTGCAGGAAAAGTGTTTATGATTAGATGTTTATTGTATCTCATTTGTATAAATCCTTTTCGAATCTTCCTCGTAGACCTCGTGTAACTTGTACGGGGTGTCCGAAATTCATTGTCTAGTGAGGTGATCTCAGGAACCCGATGAGCTAGAACAAGATGAGTGGCTCGATTTTTGAGAGAATTCATTTGGTGAAAACCGCAACCTTCTAGGTCAAACCGTTTTCGAATCATTAGAGAAAATTGGAAAATGGCGTCAAATGAAAAATTCTGATAACTTCTTTATTACTGAAGTTATAAACATGACAATGAAACATTATACAGGCACTTTTTCCAGTAGAATTCATTGAAGTTATCAATTTTTCTTCATTGCCTTTGTTCTAGCTCATCGGGCTTCTGTAATCCCCTCACTAGACAACGAATTTAGGACACCCGGTAGAGTCTTAGATTTGATATTTATGGAACTTCTTTGAATTTATTATTTTACAAGCTCATGAGGAATATTTTGATGTAATTAAGGTTTTTTATCTGGAAGCAGTAGAATAAGAATAACTTTATTAATTAGTTAACCCTGATTTACTTTATTTTGTTGTCAAAAAGTATATTCTGTATTGGACTGTAGTCTGTTCGTATTCTTCCCTGTTAAATGCTTAAAAAATAATTGATTTGTATAAGTGCTAATATCTGATTTATTCTTTTTTTGAGTTAGTTGAAGAACCTTTCCTTAAAAAGTTTCTGGAAGATAACTTTGCTGTCAACCACTTGGTCTACTTTCAGGTATAATATTTATTTTTTAATTATATATCCATAACAGTGAAGAAGATTTCTTGTAACCTTTCATTGTGAATGAATTACAATTAATTGAATTGTTTTTTCAATACCCCTTACATACGAATACACTAAAAAGCTTTTCAGGAATAATAGTTAATAGCAGAAAATTAATATACATACAGAAATTTTATCACATGATCTGCTCTCGTAAATAATTGATATTCAAATTGCTGAACAACTCCAAAAAAATGGAAACATATAATGTAGTTTTTTCAAGACACTATCATTCAATGCTCCATATTAATCAAATCCAGATTTTAATTCGGCATTTCTCATCTCAATGCTATGATAACATTCAGCCAAGTCAGTGCTAAATAACACAGAACAGGTTATTGCAACTTCACTGAGCTAGTGCAAATTAAGACTGAAACGGTGCAAATTTACACCGAAAAGGTGCTAAGACGTACCGTATTTCACACTGATATTGTATTGTAAAATTGAACTAAGTCGGTGTCAAAACACACTGGATGATCAATTAAGATTACATCGCGATAGTGTGATTTAATACTGAATAAGTGCTCAGTAGCAAAAAACCGAATGAAAATCACAACCACTTGAGTGTCAAAGTTGATTTATTTATATGAAAAGAGCAACTCGTTTGAATCATGAAACACACCAGAAAATTATTGAACGTCGGTGTTATTTTAGACGATGCGATATAACACTAAATATCAGGACCTCTGAGGAAATACGACCGGTGCCAGCGGGTGTTGTTCGCTGGTGTTCGAAAACTTCTTAAAGTGTGAAGTGCATAAAAGTGTTAGCTGTACCATCAAGTGATACCTCATGATATACATGGTTTCAAATATTTAATTCGTATTTTTAAAAGTATGTCCTCTTGAAACTAGATCGATCGTCACAGCCTATACATTGAAACATTACCGATGCGCCCATTTCCAGCACCGCAAAACGAGTTAATTATACAGCCGCCTTGAATAAATTTAAATGCGAATGGTTAGATTGTAATGTACATGCTTCGGGACAGTACCATATATTTTTAATTGGATTTTTGCCATTTTTTCTGAAGCTGAAC
Source organism: Propylea japonica (assembly GCA_013421045.1). Taxonomy (NCBI): domain Eukaryota; kingdom Metazoa; phylum Arthropoda; class Insecta; order Coleoptera; family Coccinellidae; genus Propylea; species Propylea japonica. Next base: position 26,224,051 of record CM024239.1, read on the forward strand.
TGCGTATTAAGCAGTTAGGTGCATGCACTGTGGAAGGATGAATGCGTGAAAACCTTTTTTTTTTAATTGATCATATCCCTGAAGCATGTTCAAATGTTTTTTTAAGAGTATAAAAAATACTGTTCGATATATTTCGTAACTGAAATATGGAAAGAGTCTGTTCTCGTACCAATTTATCCTACTGAAATTTCCTCATTTTTATAGAAAGCTCACAAGACGAAATAATGTTTTTTGTGTCCTGACCGTGGAAATAAACGCTTCGAATTTCAGCATGAATTCGGCACAAATTCGCCGCGCGCAAATTTTGTGAACAAAGTTGAATAATTTGTAGAAATGAATGGAGTATTTGCTGTAGGCTTTAGGTGAAACTTTGTTGACGTGAAATTCTTGATGATACAACATTTATTGAAAGATTATTTGGGTTATTCCTATCATTTTTTTATATTCAACTTTTCGAGCAGCATTCGCCGGCCGTCGTCAGGAAAGTTCTTCAAACTTGCAGCTTTCAGAAGAGCCACATTACTCACTCTTTAAATATCTGATGCTATATTGGACATTTCTTAGAAAATAAACATAGATAACTTCAATTTATTTCTGATTGAATCAGTTCTCAAAGCAATGGAACACAATAATACAGAACCACAAGCTAAAACAAGCCAAAGCGAACCAGTACAAACGATCACCACTGAAATAACATATATTAAAGGGTTATCTGAAAAAATTAGATGCATTGGAAATAAGTACAATGTGAGAACAGCATTCAAGACTAATAACCAGTCTAACTAAAGGGAAACCTGATAATGAAAATATGGAAGAAACTAAACGTCCCTTAAATTTTGGAATCAAACATAACACAACATAAATAATAAGCTCAACAGACAGATACTGATAAATCAAAGCTTATTCAACTTGCTTCGAAGACCATCCGATAAAAGAATAGATGAAATTCATCTATGTATGTTTCTTGAGAAATGTCAAAAATGAGAAACAGAGTTTTGCTTTTTATCAAAATTTATTTATTCTTGATTTTCTTGAGGATTGTCTGTTTGGAATTTTGCTATGAAGTTATTATCACATCATTAATTCCTTCTTTCTTACGAATTTTTTTACACAGCGAATACATGGAAATGAAATGATTAGGATAAGAGATCACAAATGAATTGTATGAAATGAAATAATTATTAAAAGTATAAGATGGTCAATTAAGATTTCTGGCTGATTCCTTGAGAACCAAAAAATGCTGTATTATGCACTCACGCAGTCTCAGCTGTCATATAAAGTCTTGGGTTGGGGAGGGTTTGTTGAAAGTCACCTACAAGGCCTCAGTACTATACAGAAGTTGATACTGAAAGTAAGTAATAGAAAAAAACTGAAGATATCCAAGTGACCTGCTAGAAAGATCTTTTAGGACCTTGTCAACCTGAAATTGATCAAGTAGGATGAAATCTAATTGATAGGAAGATATGCAAAATAGTACACACATGATTGGTACCTACCTCAGAGTAAGAAATAAACATAAAGATGCCCCTACGCTTGAATAGTACTGCATTTTAATCAACCAAGCATTAGAGTTAGATGAAAAGCATTTCACTGCCACACTGGGGTGAAGTAAACAATTGGTTAGATTCGCATTTCTCCAATTCCTGAATATAATACAATATTATTGTAATTTTGCCTTAGCTTTAATTAACGGAATAGCCTTAAGCAACAATAAACTGCCACCAAATCATTGAAATGATTAAGTTTATGAACGTCAGGTCGAAATGAAAATGTAAACACATCGCTTCAAGAAACTAAACACAAACACATAATGTTGCCAAACTGACAGAACTGTCTGTAACAGGCGCAAGTCATTAGTATGAGAGTAGGAGAGCGGTAAACAAATTATCCCAATACGGAATAAACATACGGCACGATTTCGCAACGCCGGAAGTTTGTTAGCGCCTACTTGACTGCATAACAAATGCGTGAATGCAACTCTAGGTTTACTTTTTACTCTGAGGTACCTACACACTGGATGTGACTGAACAATTGAGCGTTTTGCTCAATTATACTATCTTACCGATTTTGACCGTTTGACTGAATGTGACACATAAACTATTAAATGAATTATATTATGAAATATGCTGCAGTGATTTGACGCATGTTTATTTTTCAATTGTGGAAAGAAGAGCCTTTATTTCATTTTTGTAATTCTGTTGGAAGATGAATATTATTATAGTAAAAAAGAAATTACTCGAAGTGAAAAGATTTTCATTTTATTAATCGACCTAATCTCTCCTCATCGACACAGCTCTATCTATACATCAAGATTCATAATCATTAGAACAAAGATAAAATTCAAACAAAGTAGACTCAAGAGAATAATTGAAAATGGTAATAGTCAGTTCTGAGAAAATAACATCGAATGAATTTCATTAACTCTTTTTTGACTCATCATGAACACCTGCACCTCAATCACTATGGCATATTTTGTGAATTTGTTAGTCAATCTGTATTTTCTCGTGGGGACTTCTTCTGAATATCAATTAAATAACAGGAAGACCTCAATATTGAAGATATTTCTTCATCCAGCTGGTATCTCCGAACCTGCAATCAATATTAATAATATGAATATGGTAAGTTCCCTCAATAACGTCGTATACTGGAAAGCCAAACAAAAATTTTTTTTAGCAACATTTTACCTGAAATAGTAAGCGAAATTATTAATTTCAGTAATGTGTAATGTATTACACCATGCTCAATTTGTCAATTTTTTTTGGAACAACTAGCCTAGAACCATTGAATTTTGTGTGCTTATTTTTATCAGTTACAAATATGTAGTTAACAGGTAATACATATGATAAAAAATTTAAAAAAGTCCTGAGCAGGTACTTTTAGCTCTCGTTCATTGATGGGACAATGAGGCTATTACCTAAAATTTTGGATAGGGCTTGACATCTAAGTATACAGGGTGTCCCATTACTCGACGTCAACCCGGAACCGGGTGAAAATACAAGTAATGCTGGTTGTTAGAAAAATATTAAAAAAAATCTAAGTTGCATGATTTTAAAATAATGCGCATTTAAAAAAACGCAAAATTCCACACCCTGCGACAGTCTTTTCGCTTCTGTTGCAACAAATATCAACTTTTTCCAACTTTTTTCTTTGCAGTGTAACCTTGAATAATGCTTGTCTAAACTGTAATCAAAATTTTGATACCAGCTGCTCTAGGTTTCATAAAAATACGGCTTACTTCTCAGAAAAAAATTCGAAATAAACAATTGCCTAGTTTCAACTGACTGTATTGAAAAAAAAATGTACTACGTAGGTATGGCATGTTTTTTCAAAAGTTGGCGCATTTAGTAAGGATTCCATAATGGTATAATACTTGTTTAATTGTAGCTGCCGTAGTTCAAATTTATTTCGATTGCCTTTGAATACACTTTTTCGTTAACTGCTTTCCCAGTAATAAAGTCCAATGGATTCAAGTCCGGTGAACGCGCCGGCCACGAGATTGGACCAGAAATTCCGATCCATCTTCCGGGAAAAAATGTTATCAGAAAAAAAATTTCCAGAGAAAATAATTTTTCCAGAAAAAATTTTTCGGAGAAATTTCTCTAAAAATTTTTTTTCTGGTAACATTTTTTTCCCGAAAGATGGATCGGACGTTCTGGTCCAATCTCGTGGCCGGGCCGTTCACCGGACTTGAATCCATTGGACTCTATTACTGAGAAGTCGTTAACGAAAAAGTGTAATCAAAGGCAATCGAAAATAAATTTGAACTACGGCAGCTACAATTAAACCAGTATTATACCATTTTGGAATCCTCACTAAATGCGCCAACTTTTGAAAAACATGCCAAACCTACGTAGTACATTTTTTTTTCAATACAGTCAGTTGAAACTAGGCAATTGTTTATTTCGATTTTTTTTTCTGAGAAGTAAGCCCTATTTTTATGAAACCTAGATCAGCTGGTATCAAATTTTGATTACAGTTTAGACAAGCATTATTCAAGGTTATACAGCAAAAAATAAGTTGGAAAAAGTTGATATTTGAGGCAACAGGAGCGAAAAGACTGTCACAGGGTGTGGTTTTTTACGTGTTTTTTTAAATGCGCATTATTTTAAAATCATGCAACTTAGATTTTTTTTATATTTCTCTGACAACCAGCATTACTTGCCTTTTCACCCGGTTCCGGGTTGACGTCGAGTAATGGGACACCCTGTATGAAAGCAAAAACCTCCGCACTATTGGAATTATGTTTTGGAAATTATTCAAAATCTGAAATGTGTAAAAAATCAATAATTAAAAAATTAATTATATGGTTCAGATGATGCGATAATCTTGAAATTTTTTGCACGAATATTAAAAATATCAATCTTCGTTCACAAAATATATTCCACTCGAACCGGATATCTTCTTGTGGAAATATAAACATTCTTCTTTTCAATATTCCAATTGGATTTTTATGGTTCTGTTAACACTATTATCACAAACTTTGCATGAGGATTATTATGAGCAACTTGCTTGTGGCCGCAAAATTTCATTTCGATTGGTTTCGTTTTAACAGAGATATCGAGTAACAAAAATTTTGAATGACCATATTGAATTGAATACCCTGTACGATTTGGATGGTTAACGAACTAAATCGCGACATTTGATGGGAACCAAACTCATCCTGAAAATCTCAAGTTTCAGTAGGTACAATTCCTTCGAAAGAAATCGTGCTTACGAACGGACGGCCGGCCGCGGCCGGGCTCACAGACAGAATAGAATTTGACCACGGGTTCGACATCATGGACTGAAAATACGAAATTACAGACAATTACAACAATATAGCACTCGTTTAAGTAGAACGATCGCTCAAAACTGAAGTGAATTTCGGTGTATTTTAAGCAGTTGGCCACTTTTATCGTACTCCTCTCTTGCACCGCATCTCAATTGCGTCGAGAAGAGATAACATCTATCAAAAAAATTTCTTGCTCCAAAGCCAACGAGAAATCCCATCCGCTTATTAATCTTCATATCAACAATGTGAATATCCTGCTTTCAGCATTTTCATAACTGCATTTTTTTGCAATTTGACTGACAGCTCGAATTGTAATTGCAGAATTTTCACAATCCCTAATTTATTTGCTTCCGTTGTGATTCATTTTGAATTTTTTTATGTTTTAATTACGCCTACTGAATTTCGAGGTTTTACCGGTTTCAAAGACCGCTCTTTAATTATGGTAAGCGGGTGCATTGCTCTAAGAAATGCATCCTGCATGCATAAAGGTATATTGGTTATTTGTTGAGTTGTATTTTTTGTGAGGTTATTGTGGGATGAATCGATATAACAAGAATTTCAAAAAAAATGTTAATCAAACAAAAGTGAAATATGTAATTATTAACTGATAAACATACCAAGTTGTACCGGGTTTTTTCACTATAATTTGACCCCCCCTTTAACTTTGTTACTGAAGGAGATACAAAAAAATGTTTCGTATAAAAGTTTCACGAAATCAACTGAGGTTTTTGATATGAGTCCAGAAACTGAAATATATACAGGGTGCGAACATATTGATGGCAACCTCATTTTTTCAGATGGAACACCCTGTATATTTTCTTTTTGGTTAGCTCTTCTCTCCCTGATTCCGAATATGTAACATATGTTGGTCTATCTTTCTTACTCTGAGCACCACAGAGTTTCAAATTTCAATAACCATCTGGCATATCGTTTTGGAAGTTCGTGAATATTTAAGTGGCCAATTTTATTTACTTAGCAATAAGGACAATCAATGAAAGCGGAGAATAATATTAATGATATAAAATCAACCAATATTAAACCCATAATTCGGAACTAATCCCGTCAACGCACAAAGAATAATGATAATATTGTAATGATAAGGAACAAAATTTTGAAGCTCTAATTTCTGACTTGAATCAGAGCCATAATAATGCTATCAAAAATAATCTAAATAACTTGAGACAACTATATAAACTATGAGTATTAAATGAATTAAGGTGGTCATTTTGAGCAATTTCTTCAGTTGATGTTATTCTAACTCCAGAAATGAACATTTTCAGTAAACGCACTCTGCCTCTTGTAAAATGATTACAGATCTTGGCAGTTGGCTCTTAAAATTTGAAACTCTGTGGTTCTCAGAATAAAAGAGATAGACCAACATATGTTACATATTCGGAATCAGGGAAAAAGAGCTAGCCAAACATGGAAAAATATACAGGGTGTTCCATTTGAAAAATTTAAGTTGCCATCAATATGTTGGCCACCCTGTATATATTTCAGTTTCTGGACTCATATCCAAAAACCTCAGCTGATTTCGTGAACTTTTATACGAAACATTTTTTTGTATCTCCTTTAGTAACAAAGTTAAAGGGGGGGTCAAATTATAGTGAAAAACCCGGTACACTTCTCCATGAAATGGATTCTATCCGTTGTGATAGCAGAAATAGGGATTTTCTGGAAATTTTCTGCACAATTTCTGTTACAACTATTAGAGTTGATAGGTAAAAAGTTTAATGATAATGATATAACAAGCTGCGATATTTGCTGATTCATAATTGAAATGTAATAAAGGGTTTTCCAATAAGAGGTATTATTTTGATATTCAAAGAAAAATGCCATTTTTCAATAAAAATGATCGGATGTTTATTTCATTATAAGAAGAAGCTATGCCGTTAATAGTGGCATACAACATCAGGCAAATGACCACCACGACCACGCTATCATATCCTTTTATTGAAATTTTCCATAACCAAATCGCAAAGTGGCTCAAGTGGCTGCCCCATGTCCTCGATAGCCTCACGAATTTCATCTTTGAGGTCTTGAATCAACGCTGGTCTATTGGCGTAGACCTTCCCTTTCACATGGCCCCAAAGGAAGAAGTCGCAAGGTGTTAAATCACAAGATCTCAGTGGCCAATTGTGTAAACCTCTTCGAGAGGTGCATTTCAACGACCCAATCAGTAAAGACACGACGTTGTTGATGATCGGCCGGCTTGAGTTCTTGTGTTAACTGAACTTTATAAGCCCTAAGACCTAATCTTTATGCGAAATACAGTGTGATGACGTTTGTGGAATGCCCTTATTCCAAAGAACGACGATGAATTGATAAACCTGGGTCTTCTTCAACACTTTCGGCTACAGCAGCAATATTCTCGGCTGTTCTTGAGCGACGTGCACGGGTTTTATTTTTCACATCACTAACTTGTTCCAACAGCTCGAATTTTTCCTCCAATTTCTTTATTGCGGTCCGACAAGGTGCTTTACGACGACCCAAAAAATGTTTTTATAGTGAATTTTAATAATTTCAATGTATTCTTGAAGCATTTTTTATTAATGACGTAGTTTCTACTTGTCAAATGTCAAAAAATGACAGCTTCAAACGTGACATTTCTTGAAAATCAATCATCAATGGTTTGATATATCCTTTCAGATTCTTTGGGATCTCAGATGGTTGACTTATAGGGTTTCTGGCGATTGAAATAATAGCTTTCTAAATTGAAGTTTTTTTTTGTTTATGTAACTATATGATAAAGCTTCATTCTATTTGATTCCATGTTCTTCATTCAAAGCTTTGTTGGACTAGATTCGACTTCGACAGTTTCACTCTGTTCAGCTAATTCAAAAGTTGATTCTTGAGAACTTCAAATGCTAAAAGGGATTCCTGACGACGTCTAGTGAATGCTGGCTGAAACGTTGATTAGTAGAACCAGAAATGATGAAAATTGCCCAATGAAATTTCTATCGTCAAAAACTTCAACATCAACAATTATAGTTGACTCTTCGGTTGATTGACACCCTTTACTCTATTCACATGCATATCAATGGATAAACGCTCAGAAAATTTGACAAATTCCACTTAGTTTGTTGAAAATGTGCGGTTAGAGTCTATATTCAAAACTTTGTTGGAGCAGTTTACAATATGCTTTCACACGTTTTTAATGCATGTTTCCAATTATTGTACAAATTCCCAGTAAAACATAGTTATTATTCCTGAAAACACTTAATATACAGCGTGTCATTTCTCCAATCAACAACTTTTCCATGGCGGATAATATTCTAAAACGTTTCTATAATGATGCACCGATTCCCATCAGTCGTCATACAAAGTAGGTAAGGTAGTGCGCGCCAAACAATACAAATTAAATCTAAAAAACTCTTACCAATGACATCGACTTCCTTCAAGTGCCCATGAATTACGGTAACACAATAATTAAATTAAAAGTCAAGTAAGTTTTCTAGTTTTTCCGCAGGTTTGGTCGCATTTCCTTAAGTACAACTCACTGTTCTTCTCCGGCGTAATAGTTTAATGTGTCTCATTACCGCTATCTAAATATAATAATTGTTTTTCAGACGAAACAGGGTAATTGGAATCACTACGAAATCCCATTTCCATAGTGATTTATGCCTTTAATTAAGGATTTTCACTTGGATTTATTACTTACCAATTATCTCGAGAAAGAGATTCGTGTAACAGCGCGGTTGAAAGGTTATTTATATTCAGGTTGAAGAGATTTGACGCCGACTTTATTAAGGAGAAAGACCTTCTCTTCTCTCCTTTTTTCTTTCGACATCATCACATGAAAGTTAGTTTTCAAGAGAACCAAGAAGGTTTATTCGATATTTAACAGATGCATTTCATATGGTGCATCAATAGTTCGTCAAATTTTCCTCTAGGATGCACCTGTAGTGCAGTGGATATAAAGGTTTTTCAATAAGTGGTGGTATTTTGATATTCAAAGAAAAATGCGGTCTTTCAATATAAATGATCGGATAACCAAATCGCAAAGTGGGTGACCTATGTCCTCGATAGCCTCACGAATTCCATCCTTGAGGTCTTGAATCGACGCTGGGTTATTGGCGTAGACCTTCTCTTTCACGTGGACCCAAATGAAGTCGCAAGGTGTTAAATCACAAGATCTCGGTGGCCAATTGTGATCACCTCTTCGAGAGATAACACGGTCCGGAAACTTTCCCCGCGAAAGATCAATGGTTTCGTTGCTTGCGTGGCACGTAGCGCCGTCTCGTTGAAAGTAAATGTTGTCCAGATCAATACTATCCAATTTCGACCATAAAAATCATTAATGTTCTCTCGATAGCGCAATACATTCACCGTAACTGTTAGTCCAGCCTCATTTTCGAAAAAGTGAGGTCCAATGACTCCGCCGGACCATTAACCGCACCAAACAGTCACACGTTGAGGATAGAGAGGCTTTTCAACAATAACTCTTGGGTTTTCCGAGCCCCAGATGCGACAATTTTTTTTTGGCGAGGTGGAAATGTGCCTCATCACTCAAGATTATATTTCGATGGAATTTCGGATCATTTTCATGCATTTCAACGACCCACTCAGCAAAGACAAGACTTTGTTGGCCTTAAGACCCAAATCTTTATGCGAAATACGGTGTATTATGACGTTTGTGGAATATCTAACTCCAAAGAACGACTAGGAATGGACAAACCTGGGTTTTCTTCAACACTTGCGGCTACAAGCAGCAATATTATCGGCTGTTCATCAGCGACGTGCACGGGTTTCATTCTTCACATCACTAACTTGTTCCAACAGCTCGAATTTTTTCATCAATTTCTATTGCGGTCCGACAACTTGCTTCACGACGACCCAAAAATGTTCGAGTTTTACGAACCGTCTCTGCCAAATTTTCACCATTTTTATAGTGAATTCAAATAATTTCAATGCGTACTTGAAGCGTGTATCGTTCTGTTTTCACTAATGGCGTAGTTTCCACGTGTCAAATATAAAAAAATTACAGCTTCAAACGTGACATCTACCGAAATAGCGGGCTATTTAAAATAACACCTCTTCTTGGAAAACCCTTCACATATAAAGATTGGATTTCGATTTTTTGGATTGATTGAAACTGAAGTTAGTTAGTTCTTTTCGCCTAGTCTGAATTTTTTCAAGTTTTTGTGTTGGCTTTTAAAATGAAAATAAAGTCGATAGGAAACTTTTCGGATTGTTTGTTGTTCAGTAGACATAAACAACTGTGACTCATTTGATTCCATCTAAAAACTGCATAACGAGTTATTTATAGACTTGGAAGAAACCAGGTTTGAAAATTCAGATGCATACATATAGCCAGAATGTATTATAATAAACTAAAATATGTTGTCCATTTAAAAATAATGATTCATTTTTTAGAGTACTAACAATTTGATTTCGTTTAATTCTCCTTTGTTACAAGGGAGATGAATTACTCCAACACAATAGCTATTTGAGGACATCTGACAATAGATATCTATTCGGCACAGATTGAGCTCCAATTTATGTTTTCCGGAGAATCAGGGCTATACCTGAAATCTAGAAAAACTTTTTGAATTGTATGCAATCTAAATAATCGAAACCACATCAAATACACACACAATAGGCAAATTTTATTGAATTTCTTCTGATAATTCTTAACAATTGTCCTAATCTATTGAATGAATTGAAATTCAAAACTTTGAATCCAATTATATTGATTTCATATATTAACCATATGATGGAACCCTGTCGATAATTTAAACGAAATCTTAGAGGCTTAAAAAAATGAAGCTCTGACGTATGTCAGAAGCTTTTGTACAACGTTAAATCAAAATAAGGTGTCATGAAAACTAAAGGCCTAATTCTGTTGATTGATGGATTTACCTTTAACTTTCCCATTCAAGTCTAACCTGAAAATTGGAATTCATAAATGAGTAGAATGAAAACAATAATTTTCAATCCATTCAAACATGAATCAACGTTTTCCCAATATGACCAAGTGACAAATGCTTGTATAATGCTTTTTACAACTAAAATTGGTATGGTTGATGCCGATGAAACTCCTAGAATACTATAGCAAATGGAATTATCAACGCACTATGGAATTTTGAACAATATTCCTGGGGCTATTATTCTCAAAAAAATTTCACACTTATACAGGATGTCTACTTTTAAATTGGTAAAACTTTCAAGGGATGCTATACGAGTGAGTTACAACAAAAATAGGTCATTTAACATATGGTCGAAACGTTGACGCTTATTCTTCTTTTTAACATTTCGTGAAAGTGGCCTTATCAGTCCATAATATCCTATGGCCCCCCACTCTCCTAAATTATTCTACTACCAACTACAGATGCAAGTCTGATCACAGCATCTACAGGTAACAGATGAAATGATGATTTCCATAAAAACATTAAGATTCATTCACGAAGAGCTTCAAAAAGAGCAAATTTAGGTTCGGAATTTTAAGACTTTCGTTGTTATCATATTAGCTATGATATTATGGCGGAGGATGAGCAGCTAAAACAAAATTGATGTGTCATTCGAAAGTACGCTAAATGAAGTATTTCTCACTGAAAAGAAACGTGAACATGATTTTAATGTCTTATCGAAAAAAAACAGTGGAAGATTAGGGCATTTTCATCTCCTTACCAAAAAAAACTCCCGCTAACTAAGAGTTTCTTTGCACACAGATTCCCTTATCTTGCAGTCATTTATTGCTCTTTCTGAATATGTAGTCAAATTTGATGAGACAACAAGGAAACTGAATAATAATCATGTTAGAGAAATTTCCAGATATTTCGGGAAATCAAGAAGTGTTAAATTGAAGAATAACCGTAAACATTTCAACCATATTATGTTCTATCATTGTATAACCACGGTTATATTACATTTTTGTTGCAACTCACTCGTATAATCTCCCCTTGAAGTTTTTCCACTTTTAAAGTAGACACCCTGTATATATTGAATTATCATGCAAAATGGCATTGCATCATCAGATCCATAGAATTTAAATTTGTCAATTGTCCCGTTTAACATATTTCAGTTCTTGAATAATTTCCAGAATTATTCAGATCGTCCTGAGATTTGATGTGTGTGAAGTTGGCCCAGCACTTTTTGATTTTCGAAAAAATTTTGTTGTTCTGTATTGTGCTAGGTTGGTGCTGCTTTTTGCCGATAATTTTTTTTCTTAATTCCAAGTGGTTTTCGAAATATTTCCAAAATCGAAAAAATGAGCCAGCCCAGCACTTTTCGAAAAATGGGATTTAAATGTTGATAAAAATTGTGCTACACATGTACTGAGTTGTTGCCGTTCGAATTTCTCGAAAGTCCGTCTCATGACTTCCTGAAAAATCGAAATCTAAGAAAAAAGATAGCCCAGCACTTTCGTTTTTTTTCTCTCAAACGAATGAAAAAATTGTGCTACATTTGTGCTGCTTTGTGCCGTAAATATTTTCACGAAAATTATTCGCGTTTCCTACAAAACTACGAAAATAAAAAAAGTCATCCAGCACTTTTGTTTTTTTCAAAGGAAACATGTTCAAAGCATTTTGCTTTTGCTTATCTTAGGCAAAGTTGTGCCGTAGTTATTTTCACAAATATCAAGCTAATTCACCCCAAAAATAAGGAATTAGAAAAAAGTTAGCCCAGCACTTTTCATTTTTTCGACAAATTTTTTTTTGTATGATTGTACTCTATTTGTGCTAACTTGTGCTGGTCAAATTTTCAGAAAAATCGTCAGTTTTCTTCTAATATGGGGGGAAATAAGAAAAATCAGTATCTCGTCGACTTTGCTGTATCAATAGACAATTAAATTTTCACGAGAAAACATCATCAGTCGTTCAAATCTTCTGAGCTTATTTTCATCGACAATATTGTCATGAGTTTAACCCCTTCGAATAATCAAGGCAACGAGTAATTTCAGACGTCTATCGAAATTCCACAGTTTGTACGAATTGCAAATTCGTCAATATTATTTTATGTATACCGATTTTCCTACAGTAGATTGATTTATTCAATTTCCAACATTCGACGGAAAAATTCGAAGTGTTTTCTGAATATTGAAATATCACATCACTAGTCACGACTTATACACCACATTTTTTTCACATTTTCCGGGAGAGAAAAAATATAATTTCTGAAATATTTTTCTTGTAAACTTGAATATTCTTACAACTCAGAGGACTTTTTGAGAGCACCAACTCAGTACCAACTTAATACATTTAAACCATAATCCATTTCAACCGTTGGAAACCAATTGTTCGCAAAATGCTAGGCTTATTCGTACTTAAACATTTTGTTGAATATCCCAAAAACCGAATGAAATAAAAGAAAATTTTAGCGGCAGAAATCAGCACAAACCTAGCCTAGTGCTGGGCTAACTTTTTTCTAATTTCTTTATTTTTTGGGTGTATTAGCTTGATATTTGTGAAAATACTACGGCACAACTTTGCCTACGATTAGCACAATGCTTTGAGCATGTTTCCATTGCAAAAAACAGAAGTCTGGGATGACTTTTTTTTATTTTCGTAATTTGTAGGAAAACGCGAATGATTTCGTGAAAATATTTACGGCACAAAGCAGCACAAATGTAGCACAAAATTTTTTCATTCGTTTTTGAGAGAAAAAAACGAAAGTGCTGGGCTATCTTTTTTCTTAGATTTCGTTTTTTCAGAAATGAGAAGGACTTTCGAGAAATTCGAACGGCACAACTCAGTACATGTGTAGCGCAATTTTTATCAATCATTTAAATCCCATTTTCGAAAAGTGCTGGGCTGGCTCATTTTTCGTTTTTTGGAAATTATTTCGAAAACCACTTGGAATTAGAAAAAAAATTATCGGCACAAAACAGCACAAACCTAGAACAATTCAGCACAACAAAATTTTTTCAAAAAACAAAAAACTGGGACAACTTCACACACATTGAGATTTGGCATTAATTCATCATCAGTAATAATCTTCAGTCCTATACAATTTTTTTTGGTAATAGCCTCATTGCTCTACCAATGAATGAGCGAATCAGTGCTTTCTTGAATTTTTATATTAAGCCCAATTTCAGTAGAGTTCAGACGTTCACTCAATGGAGGAATTTGTTGTATTGTTTCAATTCAAATTGTATATCTTTATTTTATAACATACAATGTACGTGTCTATTTAATGGTTAAACATATACCATACTAATATCATCACCAAACATGCAAGTCACCACATTCTCACTCATTTCCAACGACCTCGCCGGCATGCAAGTGCATGTTTGCCAATTACCGAACTGCAACCAACCACCAAAAATAATAATTAATTACTTCCGACCAGAATTATCAACGTCGAAGGAAGGAAGCGGCCGAAATTCGTACTTGCCAGGCCTTCTTATCTGATGGCGATATCGTATGGGGGAAATTCACTTAATTAAATATTTGGCGGAGTGAGGGGGCGGGGGCTCACTGTGTGCATGACACCTGCAATTAGTGCCGCTTGGCTCACGATGAAAAAATGAATTCCCTGGGTGATGAGAGAGAGGATGTTATGGCATCGAATTTGCAAATAGGTCGTGTGATAGCACTTCGAATGGAGGAGATGGTTAGACTTGAATCGATGTGTTATATGGATGACAATTCGAGACAACATTGAAACAAAAAATTCTTTGTTCGTTCTTTGGTGGACCAATAAGACTATTACCCCCTCAAATTTTATATGGGACTTCAGATTGTTCCAAATATATGAATGCAGAATCTCACCACTATCGGAATAATATTCTGGAAATTATTCAGAAAATGAAAAATGAGAGATAAATAATTAAACAAATAAATTCTATGGTCCTGATAATGCGATCCCCTTGAAATCTTGTATAAACATCCAGTATATCAGTCATGATTCACAAAATAATTTTCACTTGAATCCGTTATCCTGTTAGGGAAATATAGAGACTTCTTTTTCTTCGAATCTCGCAGATTCAACTCGATCATTTCTGAACTTGAAAACTTTTCAGGGTGAGTTTAAGATTTTAATAGGAAACTTGAATTAATAACTCAATAGAATATAAGCAATAGCTCCACAGGTTACTCAACTTTGAATTAGCCTTTACCTATGTGAACAAGCACTATATATATTCTTTGAATTGAGAGCTAACAAAATACAATACATGAAA
>CM024239.1:26239044-26272722 GCA_013421045.1 Propylea japonica
AATATCGAATAAACCTTCTTGGTTCTCTTGAAAACTAACTTTCATGTGATGATGTCGAAAGAAAAAAGGAGAGAAGAGAAGAGAAGGTCTTTCTCCTTAATAAAGTCGGCGTCAAATCTCTTCAACCTGAATATAAATAACCTTTCAACCGCGGTGTTACACGAATCTCTTTCTCGAGATAATTGGTAAGTAATAAATCCAAGTGAAAATCCTTAATTAAAGGCATAAATCACTATGGAAATGGGATTCGTAGTGATTCCAATTACCCCTGTTTCGTCTGAAAAACAATTATTATATTTAGATAGCGGTAATGAGACACATAAACTATTAACGCGGAGAAGAACAGTGAGTTGTACTTAAGGAAATGCGACCAAACCTGCGGAAAAACTAGAAAACTTACTTGACTTTTAATGTAATTATGTGTTTACCGTAATTCATGGGCACTTGAAGGAAGTTGATGTCATTGGTAAGAGTTTTTTAGATTTAATTTGTATTGTTTGGAGCGCACTACCTTACCTACTTTGTATGACGACTGATGGAATCGGTGCATCATTATAGAAACGTTTTAGAATATCCGCCATGGAAAAAGTTGTTGATTGGAGAAAAATGACACGCTGTATATTTAAGTGTTTTCAGGAATAATACTATTTTTTACTGGGAATTTGTACATAATTGGAAACAGCATTAAAAACGTGTGAAAGCATATTGTAACTGCTCCTACAAAGTTTTGAATGATAGACTCTAACCGCACATTTTCAACAAACTAAGTGGAATTTGGTCAAATTTTTCTAAGCGTTTACCCATTGATATGCATGTGAATAGACTAAAGGGTGTCAATCAACCGAAGAGTCAACTATAATTGTTGATGTTGAAGTTTTTGACGATAGAAAGGACCCCGCACATTTTGTATGAGAATTGGCTCCCTGGGATTTGGCTGAAAATTTGATATGATGTTCTACTAATCCTTCTGATCAAATGTCTCTACAGTCACGAAGCTGAAAAATGCATACCTACTTCTAGGAGTTTTTAGCGATTTTTGGTATCCATTATGGCTTACGTATTACCGTTCACACAGAATGTTTGAGAATATTTCGTGATTATTGAAAGCAGATTCTGTCCATCGAAATATTTTCAAACATTCTGTGTGAACGGTAATACGTAAGCCATAATGGATACAAAAAATCGCTAAAAACTCCTAGAAGTATGCATTTTTCAGCTTCGTGACTGTGGAGACATTTGATCAGAAGGATTAGTAGAATATCATATCAAATTTTCAGCCAAATCCACCGGAGCCAATTCCCATAATACGTAGCTATAATGGATACAAAAAATCGCTAAAAACTCCCTAAGTATGCATTTTTCAGCTTCGTGACTGTTTAGACATTGATCAGAAGGATTAGTAGAACATCATATCAAATTTTCAGCCAAATCCACTGGGAGCCAATTCCCATACAAAATGTGCGGGGTCCTTTCATTGGGCAATTTTCATCATTTCTGGTTCTACTAATCAACGTTTCAGCCAGCATTCACTAGACGTCGTCAGGAATCCCTTTTAGCATTTGGAGTTCTCAAATAATCACTTTTGAATTAGCTGAACAGAGTGAAACTGTCGAAGTCGAATCTAGTCCAACAAAGCTTTGAATGAAGAACATGGAATCAAATAGAATGAAGCTTTATCATATAGGTACATAAACAAAAAAAAACTTCAATGTAGAAAGCTTTTATTTCAATCGCCAGAACCCTATAAGTCACCATCTGAGATCCCAAGTTCGAGTAAGATCAACCAAAATGTTGACAACCAAAGAATCCGAAAGGAATAGGATATATCAAACCATTGATGATTGATTTTCAAGAAATGTCACGTTTGAAGCTGTCATTTTTTGACATTTGACAAGTAGAACACGTCATTAATAAAAAAATGCTTCAAGAATACATTGAAATTATTAAAATTCACTATAAAAACATTTTTGGGGTCTCGTAAAGCACCTTTGTCGGACCGCAATAAAGAAATTGGAGGAAAATTCGAGCTGTTGGAACAAGTTAGTGATGTGAAAAATAAAACCCATGCATGTCGCTCAAGAACAGCGAGAATATTGCGGCTGTAGCCGAAAGTGTTGAAAAAGACCCAGGTTTTATATTCATCGTCGTTCTTTGGAATAAGGGCATTCCACAAACGTCATCACACTGTATTTCGCATAAAGATTAGGTCTTAGGCTTATAAAGTTCAGTTAACACAAGTACTCCAAGCCGGCCGATCATCAAAACATACGTCGTGTCTTTACTGATTGGGTCGTTGAAAATGCACCTCTCGAAGAGGTTTAACAAATTGGCCACTGGGATCTTGTGATTTAACACCTTGCGACTTCTTCCTTTGATTGGGCCATGTGAAAGGGAAGGTCTACGCCAATAGACCAGCGTTGATTCCAGACCTCAAGATGGAATTCGTGAGGCTATCGAGGACATGGGGCAGCCACTTGCGATTTGGTTATGGAAAATTTCAATAAAAGGATATGATAGCGTGGTCGTGGTGGTCATTTGCCTGATGTTGTATGCCACTATTAACGGCATAGCTTCTTCTTTATAATGAAAAAACCATCCGATCATTTATATTGAAAAATAGCATTTTTCTTTGAATATCAAAATATTACCTCTTATTGGAAAACCCCTTTATTACATTTCAATTATGAATCAGCAAATATCGCAGCTTGTTATATTATGATCATTAAACTTTTTACCTATCACTCAATAGTTGTAACAGAAATTGTGCAGGAATCTCCAGAAAATCCCTATTTTCTGCTTTCACAACGATAGAATCCATTTCATGGAGAAGTGTACAACTTGGTATGTTTATCAGTTAATAATTACATACTTTACTTTTGTTTGATTAACATTTTTTTGAAATTCTTGTTATATCGATTCATCCCACAATAACCCCACAAAATACAACTCAACAAATAACCAATATCCTTTATGCATGCAGGATGCATTTCTTAGAGCAATGCACCCGCTTACCATAATTAAAGAGCGGTCTTTGAAACCGTATAAAACCTCGAAGTTCAGTAGGCGTAATTAAAACATAAAAAATTCAAAATGAATCACAACGGAAGCAAATAAATTAGGGATTGTGAAAATTCTGCAATTACAATTCGAGCTGTCAGTCAAATTGCAAAAAAATGCAGTTATGAAAATGCTGAAAGCAGGATATTCACATTGTTGATATGAAGATTAATAAGCGGATGGGATTTTTCGTTGGCTTTGGAGCAAGAAATTTTTTTATAGATTTTATCTCTTGTCGACGAAATTGAGATACGGTGCAAGAGAGGAGTACCTACCATAAGAGTAGCCAACTGCTTAAAATACAAAATCGAAAATCACTTCAGTCTTGAGCGACCGTTCTACTTAAACGAGTGCTATATTGTTGTAATTGTCTGTGATTTTAGTATTATCAGTCGAAAATGATCTCAAACGATAGGGTGTGGACTCCATGATGTCGAACCCGTGGTCAAATTCTATTCTGTCTGTGGGCCCGGTTCCCGGCCGGCCGTCCGTTCGTAAGCACAATTTCTTTCGAAGAAATTGTCCTAGAAACTTGAGATTTTCAGGATGAGTTTGGTTCCCATCAAATGTCGCGGTTTAGTTCGTTAACCAGCCAAATCGTACTGGGTGTTCAATACAATATGGTTATTCAAAATTTTTGTTACTCGCTATCTCAGTTAAACGAAACCAATCGAAATGAAATTTAGCGGCCACAAGCAAGTTGCTCATAATAATCCTCATGCAAAGTTTTGTGATAATAGTGTTAACAGAACCATAAAATCCAATTGGAATATTGAAAGGAGAATGTTTATATTTCCACAAGAAGATATCCGGTTCGAGTGGAATATATTTTGTGAAACGAAGATTGATATTTTTTCACCCTAGATAACGGGACATTCGTAAAATTTTACGATGTCAATATTTGTCGTGATATTTCGTTTGCTTCCGGATACCGCAACGTGGTGAAACTCTCAGTACCTTCCTATTTAGTGGCTAGCTAGGCTCTAGTGTACAAAAATCGCGTTATTTTAGTTGAATTGCAGACTTTGGTCCAGTATTCGTCATTTTACGATAGTCCCGTATTTACGTTAGTTAGTTTTCGCGCGTGTTTTTTTCTGGTTTTAAATTTATGAACATTAGTTTGTAATTAGGAGAAATGTAAGTTATTATTTTACGTGTAACATTTGAAGATATGTCGTTTCAGCAGAATGGCTTCAAAACGGCCATTACCTCAGGCAGAATTAGAACAAGAAATTCGAAAAATTATGGAGGAAGATAAATATAAATGTAAATATATATAAGTATGGCTGCATCAACTCCTTTGTGTTTTAATCAACAAATACTTTGAGAAGGGAAAAACCTCTTTCACGATACAAGTATATGATAGATTGGAGTCGCGCCTTGCTGAGCCATGGATGAAACGAAGATTATCGACTCCAACTTTGAGGCGAAATATCCACCAAGATATTGGTCTAATTCTGAATATTCAAAATGATTTATAAACTGCAATTCCCCAGCAAAAAAGCGCAAAACTTGTTTCTTCTGCTAGTAAAAAAATAAGGATGACTACAACTTATTTGGACAATGTGGACATCCGAATTGTGGGGAGCACCGCGGATACATTGGCAAAAAATGCAGTGATGATGGATAGGAATTCGACATTTTTCATTATATTTTGGTTTTTCATTTTTCAATGTAGAATTTTCAGCACTTTTCGTGAGTTTTTCTCGGAAGATTTTTCCGAAAAATTAATGGTTTTGTCGACCGTCGTAAAATTCACGATAGTCCCGCAATGACGTGTGTTGAAACAAGTCCCGTTATCTAGGATATTCGTGCAAAATTTCAAGATTATCGCATCATCTGAACCATATAATATTTTTTTAATTATTGATTTTTACACATTTCAGATTTTGAATAATTTCCAAAACATAATTCCAATAGTGCGGAGATTTTTGCTTTCATATACTAAGCATGTCAAGCCCTATCCAAAATTTTAGGTAATAGCCTCATGTCCCATCAATGAACGAGAGCTAAAAGTACCTGCTCAGACTTTTTAAAATTTTTATCATATGTATTACCTGTTAACTACATATTTGTAACTGATAAAAATAAGCACACAAAATTCAATGGTTCTAGGCTAGATGACAAATTGAGCATGGTGTAATACATTACACATTACTGAAATTAATAATTTCGCTTACTATTTCAGTTAAATATGTTGCTAAAAAAATATTTTTGTTCGGCTTTCCAGTATACGACGTTATGAGGGAACTTACCATATTCATATTATTAATATTGATTGCAGGTTCGGAGATACCAGCTGGATGAAGAAATATCTTCAATATTGAGGTCTTCCTGTTATTTAATTGATATTCAGAAGAAGTCCCCACGAGAAAATACAGATTGACTAACAAATTCAAAAAATATGCCATAGTGATTGAGGTGCAGGTGTTCATGATGAGTCAAAAAAGAGTTAATGAAATTCATTCGATGTTATTTTCTCAGAACTGACTATTACCATTTTCAATATTCTCTTGGGTCTACTTTGTTTGAATTTATCTTTGTTCTAATGATTATGAATCTTGATGTATAGATAGAGCTGTGTCGATGAGGATAGATTAGTTCGATTAATAAAATGAAAATCTTTTCACTTTGAGTAATTTCTTTTTTACTATAATAATGTTCATCTTCCAACAGAATTACAAAAATGAAATAAAGGCTTTTCTTTCCACAATTGAAAAATAAACATGCGTCAAATCACTGCAGCATATATTTCATTAATTGTTTTTGTGTCACATTCAGTAAATCGGTAAGATGGTATAATTGAGCAAAACGCTCAATTGTTCAGTCACATCCAGTGCGTAGGTACCTCAGAGTAAAAAGTAAACCTAGAGTTGCATTCACGCATTTGTTATGCAGTCAAGTAGAATCTGTTTATACGCGCTAACAAACTTCCGGCGTTGCGAAATCGTGCCGTATGTTTATTCCGTATTGGGATAATTTGTTTACCCGCTCTCCTACTCTCATACTAATGACTTGCGTCTGTTACAGACAGTTCTGTCAGTTTGGCAACATTATGTGTTTGTGTTTAGTTTCTTGAAACGATGTGTTTACATTTTCATTTCGACCTGACGTTCATAAACTTAATCATTTCAATGATTTGGTGGCAGTTTATTTTTGCTTAAGCTATTCCGTTAATTGAAGCTAAGGCAAAATTACAATAATATTACTTATATTCAGGAATTGGAGAAATGCGAATCTAACCAATTGTTTACTTCACCCCAGTGTGGCAGTGAAATGCTTTTCATCTAACTAATTGTTGGTTGATTAAATGCAGTACTATTCAAGCGTAGGGCATCTTATGTTTATTTCTTACTCTGAGGTAGGTACCAATCATGTGTGTACTATTTTGCATATCTTCCTATCAATTAGATTTCATTCTACTTGATCAATTTCAGGTGACAAGGTCCTAAAAGATCTTTCTAGCAGGTCACTTGGATATCTTCAGTTTTTTTTCTATTACTTACTTTCAGTATCAACTTCTGTACAGTACTGAGGCCTTGTAGGTGACTTTCAGCAAACCCTCCCCAACCC
This sequence comes from Propylea japonica, assembly GCA_013421045.1. Lineage (NCBI taxonomy): Eukaryota > Metazoa > Arthropoda > Insecta > Coleoptera > Coccinellidae > Propylea > Propylea japonica. The sequence goes on from CM024239.1 coordinate 26,245,675, forward strand.
AAGACTTTATATGACAGCTGAGACTACGTGAGTGCATAATACAGCATTTTTTGGTTCTCGAGGAATCAGCCAGAAATCTTAACTAACCATCTTATACTTTTCAATAATTATTTCATTTCATACAATTCATTTGTGATCTCTGATCCTAATCATTTCATTTCCATGTATTCGCTGTGTAAAAAATTCGTAGGAAAGAAGGAATTAATGATGTGATAATAACTTCATAGCAAAAAATTCCAAACAGACAATCCTCAAGAAAATCAAGATTAAATAAATTTTGATAAAAAGCAAAACTCTGTTTCTCATTTTTGACATTTCTCAAGAAACATACATAGATGAATTTCATCTATTCTTTTATCGTATGGTCTTCGAAGCAAGTTGAATAAGCTTTGATTTATTAGTATCTGTCTCTTGAGCTTATATTTATGTTGTGTTATGTTTGATTCGAACATTTAGGGGACGTTTAGTTCTTCCATTTTTCATTATCAGGTTTCACTTTAGTTAGACTGGTTATTAGTCTTGAATGCTGTTCTCACATTGTACTTATTTCCAATGCATCTAATTCTTTCAGATAACCCTTTAATATATGTTATTTCAGTGGTGATCGTTTGTACTGGTTCGCTTTGGCTTGTTTTAGCTTGTGGTTCTATATTATTGTGTTTTTCATTGCTTTATGCTTTGAGAACTGATTCAATCAGAAATAGATTGAAGTTATCTATGTTTATTTTCTAAGAAATGTCCGATATAGCATCAGATATTTAAAGAGTGAGTAAAGTGGCTCTTCTGAAAGCTGCAAGTTTGAAGAACTTTCCTGACGACGGCCGGCGAATGCTGCTCAAAAAGTTGAATATAAAAAAATGATAGGAATAACCCAATAATATTTCAATAAATGTTGTATCATCAAGAATTTCACGTCAACAATGTTTCACCTAGAGCCTACAGCAAATACTCCATTCATTTCTACAAATTATTCAACTTTGTTCACAAAACTTGCGCGCGAATTTGTGCCGAATTCATGCTGAAATTCGAAGCGTTTATTTCCACGGTCAGGACACAAAAAAACATTATTTCGTCTTGTGAGCTTTCTATGATAATGAGGAAATTTTCAGTATGATGAATTGGTTACGAGAACAGACTCTTTCGATATTTCAGTTACGAAATATATCGAACAGTATTTTTTATACTCTTAAAAAACATTTGAACATGCTTCATGGATATGATCAATTAAAAAAAGGTTTTCACGCATTCATCCTTCCACAGTGCATGCACCTAACTGCTTAATACGCAGTTCAGCTTCAGAAAAAATGGCACAAATCCAATTAAAAATATATGGTACTGTCCCGAAGCATGTACATTACAATCTAACCATTCGCATTTAAATTTATTCAAGGCGGCTGTATAATTAACTCGTTTTGCGGTGCTGGAAATGGGCGCATCAGTAATGTTTCAATGTATAGGCTGTGACGATCGATCTAGTTTCGAAAGGACATACTATTAAAAATGCGAAGAAAATCGTGAAACCATGAATATCATGAGGCATAACTTGATGCAACAGCTAACACATTTTATGCACTTCACAGTTCACAGTGTGAGAAATTTTCGAACACCAGTCAACAACACCCGCTGACACCGGTCGTATTTCCTCTGAGGTCCTGATATTTTGGTGTTATTCTGCACCTTCTAGAATAACGCCGATGTTCAATAATTTTCTGGCATGTTTCGTGATTTCAAAGGAGTTGCTCTTTTCGTATAAAATAAATCAACTTTGACACTCAAGCGATTGTGATTTTCATTCGGTTTTTCGCGACTTAGCACTTGTTCAGTGTTAAATTACACTATCGCGATGTGATCTCAATTGATCATCTAGTGTGTTTTGACACTGACTTCATTCAATTCTTCAATTTATCAATGTGAAATACAGTACGTTTTTTTTTCACCGTCTCAGTCTTAATTTGCACTAGGTTAGTGAGGTTGCAATAACCTGTTCGGTGTTATTTAGCACTGACTTGGTTGAATGTTATTATAGCCTTGAGATGAGAAATGCCAAATTAAAATTTGAATTTGATTAATACGGTGCATTAAATAATATTGTCTTCAAAAACTACATTATATGTATCGATAGTCCGTTCACGAAAGGTTGAGCCCTCGCTTGGCCATGGAAATTTGGCATATTCCACTGTGTATATTAAAATTTTAGGTTATGTTGTTTATTTTCTTGTCAGATTGATACGCAATGTTGTCAATATTGCATAGAGTTCTCTGATAACTAGCAAGCTCGTCGGACGAGGCCAGGTACATTCGGCATCGTTTACTTTATTTTACGTTATGACAGCAATATTGCCAACTTCAGATAACTAAACAAACGCCTATTATGCGCACAAACTTTCGTGAACGGACTATACATTTTTGGGGTTGTTCAGCAATTTAAATATCAAATATGTATTTATTACACAGGTTGTTCGATGCTTAAAGAATGCAGATCATGAACTATAAATTATTAATTATAATTTAGCTTGGTACTTACCCGCTGTCAAAATTTCTGTAAGTTATTAATTCTCTGCAACTATCTTTCCTGAAAAGCTCTTTAGTGTATTCGTGTAATGAACAGGGTATTGAAAAAAATAATTCAATTAACGTGAATTTATTCATAATGAAAGATTACAACAAATCATCTCCACACTTATAAATACCTGATTAAAAAATAAATATTATATCTGATAGTAGACCAAGTGCGGGGTTGACAGCAAAATTATCTTCCAGAAACTTCGTAAGGAAAGGTTCTTCAACTAACTCGAAAAGAAAAGAATAAATAAGATATTAGCACTTATAAAAAATAATTTGTACATCTTTATTTTTTATGTACGAGTATTTAACAGGGAGGCATACGAACAGACTTAAGTCCAATACAGAATATACTTTTTGACAACAAAAATGTAGTAAATCAGGGTTAACTAATGGATAAAGTTATTCTTATTCTACTGCTTTAAGATAAAAAAGCTCAATTGAATTAAAATATTTCTCATGAACTATCAAAATAATAAATTCAAAGAATTTCCATAAAAATCAAATCTAAGATGCATCGGGTGTCCTAAATTCGTTGTCTAGTGATAGGGATCTCAGAAACCTGATGAGCTGGAACAAAATGTAATAAAGAAAAATTGATTACTTCAATGAATTCTACTGAATAGAGTGCCTCAATAACATCAAAATATTTCAAATGAACTTTCAAAATAATGAATTCAAAGAATTTCCATAAAAATCAAATCTAAGACCGAACCGAGTGCCCTAAATTCGTTGTCTAGTGATGGGGATCTCAGAAACCTGATGAGCTAGAACAAAATATAATAACAAAAAATTGATTAACATACTTCAATGACTTCTACTGTCTGTATAAAGTTTTAGTTTCATGTTTATAACTTCAGGAATAAAGAAGATATGAGCACTTTTCATTTGACGCCTTTTTCTAATTTTCTCTAATAGCTCGAAAACTGTTTGACTTAAAAGGTTGCGGTTTTCACCAAATGAATTATCTCAAAAATCGAGCCTGACAATGTGCCATTCATTTTGTTTTAGCTCATCGGGTTTCTGAGATCCCCTCACTAGACATCGAATTTAGGACAGCCGGTACAAGTTACACGAGGTCTACGAGGAAGATTCATTCAAATGAGATACAATAAACATATAATCCTAAACACTTTTCCTGCAATTCTAACTGATGACGATGCAAGGTTAGATTTGATGAAATGTATCCTATTTTTCATTCTGATACAACGAACCCATTCTCATAAAAAATAACTGCTTCGCCGGACAGAACAGTATAAATCAAGAATATTCACAGAACTCTAAAATTTACATCGAAATTTATAGTGGACAACAGGCTCGTATCATGTGTATCGAGATTGAAGAGTCAGATAAGACAAGAATTCTGGTGTAATATCACCTAATATATGTAAGTCGGTTTCTTACGGAATAAACAGTAATAAAAGAGAAAGAAACGTAAAACACTGGTGTGAATGATGTTATAATGTCGTAGCTGAATTTTGGTACCTATTTTTCGATTACACACCGTATGACCTGTCAGATGAGGGTAGAAAATGTGTACCGGGTTTTTCACATAATTTGACCCCCCGTTTAACTTTGTTACTAAAGGAGATAGAAAAAAATGTTTCGTATAAAAGTTTCACGAAATCAACTGAGGTTTTTTGATATGAGTTCGGAAACTGAAATATATACAGGGTGGACAACATATTGATGGCAACTTCATTTTTTCAAATAACACCCCGTATATTTTTCCATATTTGGCTAGCTCTTTTTCGCCTGATTTCGAATATGTAACATTTGTTGGTCTATCTCTTTTATTCTGAGAACCACAGAGTTTTGAATTTTAAGAACCACCTGCCAAGATCTGTAATCATTTTACAAGTGGCAGAGTGCGTTTACTGAAAATGCTCATTTTTGGAGTTATAACAACGTCAATGGGAAGATATACAGGGTGAACAACATTTAATGCAACTATATTTTTTCAAATGGGACACCCTCCCTGTATATGTTTCCTTTTTTTGATTTTTTTGATAGGCTAATTCCTCCTGATCTCGAATATAAATGCGTATGTGGATGTGTCTCTTCAATTTTCAGAGTTTCAAGATTTTGAAATGATGACACCGAATAAAAAAATATGTGAAATACCTATGAAATTGCTTATATCCAAACAATCTACTTAAGAGTATTATTTTAGAATGAATACTTAACAATTACTTAACCAATGAAAAATGATGAACTATGGTAGTATGGTAAGAATACATCAACGAAATAAATTTCTCAAAATGACCACCTTCAATCAATACACATAGTTCATATGTATAGTTGTCTCAAGTTGTTTAGACTATTTTTGATAGCATTATTATGGCTCTGATTCAATTCAGAAATTAAAGCTTCAAAATTTGTTTCTAATCATTACAATATTATCATTATTCTTTGTGCGATGACGGGATTAGTTCCGAATTATGGGTTTAATATTGGTTGATTTTATTAATATTATTCTCCGCTTTCATTGATTGTCATTATTGCTGAAGTAAATTTTTTCCTTCAGGAACGGCTATAAAAACGTGTCCAACGGTGTTAAATCAGGACTATTTGGTGGCCATATAATGGGTGCGCCATTACCAATCCAAAGATCAGATTGGCCACTTAAATATTCACGAACTTCCAAAACGCCATGCCAGATGGTTATTGAAATTTGAAACTCTATGATGCTCAGAATAAGAAAGATAGACCAACAAATGTTACATATTCGAAATCAGGGGAAAGAGAGCTAACCAAATATGGAAAAATATACAGGGTGTTCTATTTGAAAAATGAAGTTGCCATCAATATATTGGTCACCCTGTATATATTTCAGTTTCTGGACTCATATCAAAAACCTGAGTTGATTTCCTGAAACTTTAATATGAAACATTTTTTTGTATCTCCTTCAGTAACAAAGTTAAAGGGGGGTCAAATTATAGTGAAAACCCGGTACATTATTGTAGCATACGAGAGTTATTCTAGTATTGCAATATGATAATTGATGACAGCTTCATCCTAAAGGTTGGCAGTTTCAAGGTAATGTGTATCCGAAAATTGTGCTCTGCTATTTATGTTGTTTACAGTAAATTAAAAGAATTAGCTGGTCAAAAAAGGAATCAAATCGTGAACATTTTCACTAGTTTCGACGTGTGACTCGGTCGGTAATAATGCATCGATGAAATAAAATCAATTTTTGACAATGAAGCTTTATCAAGAACCAGTTTTATCGATGGTCATAATTCTCTCGAAGACTTACAGTCGAACTTCAATAACTTGAACAATGATATGCCAGAAAAAAACTTCGAGTTACCAAGACTTTGAGTTAATGAAAAGGAATTATTAATGCGATATTGACAAACAATTTGATTCGAGTTATCAAAAATTCGATTGATCGAAGTTCGACTGTATATCGAAAAATTGTTCAATCTGTTGTTGCTTCGTTAACAATTGATCCAGCGCAAGAACTGATATTAAATAATCATTGTGTTGTACTGAAAAGAATTAACACCTCATCTCTAGCATTTCCAGATTGCTCCAAGCTTCCTGAATATTTTTATAAAAGCGTGTTCCTTGACATTTTACACCCTAATACACATTGAACCTGAATATTCCGAGTGGTATAAAAAACTTGCTTCCATTTCTAAAGCCTCACAATCTGGGTATAGGCCAGGGGTGGCAAACTAAATTTTTAAGAGGACCCTTTCATCAACCATCAAGGTACTACCTTGACAAGGACTCCCTCTCTTTCCTATGGGCCACACTCACTTCGTTCTTCTACGGCCGTTTTTTACCCGACGGTTTAAGAACGGTCGGGTAAAACTGCCGCAAAAACGAAGTGTATGGGCTAAAAACGGCGCACTTACCCGACGTTACAAATTTCAGACGAGGCCTGATTTTCATGACGTTTTTAACCGTCCGGTAAAAACGGCGCAGAAGAACGAAGTGAGTGGAGCCCTTAAGGACCTAAACAAATCTTAAGTTACCTGAAGAGGGCCAAAATATGTAAAAAAAAAGTTTAATTATCAAACTAATGCCATACAAGTTGCAAAACCCTCATCCATAACTCGCGAACCCCCAGGGTTGTGCGGACCACCAGTTAGGAACCACTGATAAAGGCACTATCATTAGAACAGAAAGTTCTCTGAACAGTAGTATGTCTTTTGACATCTTAGATATTTCATTCGAAAAATTCGATTTTTAGGGTTTATGTTGTTACGTGTTCATTTCATGCACCGTAACAATTTCGAAACCCAACGTCCTCTCCGCCTATGCTCTCGTCCAGGTGACGCACTCGAACAATAACACATTTTCCTTCGCTATATCTGGGGTGAATGAGATGGTGATATATCGATCTAATGATATCAAAATGAGACAAAGGATATTTAGGGTATTTAAATGTATTGGCAATTCTGAAACCATAAATTCCGGCGCTCTGATTGATTCAAATTACCGGCACAAAAACGTTCCTTTTCCTCCATCTTCGAATGGTGAGTTCGTGAATGAAGGCGATATTGCGTTTCCAAATTGAAAATTCAAGAAAGTGATAATTCTTTCCATTTATGGGATTATTTTCATTGGAAATTTTGGATGTCATCAAGTATTACCGTATTTCGTATCGTATTTGAGATCTCCAACGTCAGTAGACGGATTAATTGGCCTTTTTCATGATCTTACCACTTTGGACATTGAAATCAGAAGGAAATTGTCCATATCCATACCATCCCGGATATACATCAGCATTATTATCCCGAGGGATCACTGAAGTCGATTCTACCCTCTTCTCCATCATACAGAGGTAAATACCAATACGTATTTCAAATGTAGTTTTCCATAAGGACGCCATTTTCATTATCTTCTTTCTTTATTTCTTTTTTTTAGGGTGCTTGTAATACCCCCAGCACCAATAGTACTATTCAACCATAAGTACAATTGCCCCGGCTCACCTTCCTGTATGCAAACTTTACATTACCGGATACTGAGAGAATATCAACCCCAACAGAACCAGAGTTGAAGCTGCGTTTGGTCAGAATTGGACTCCTTTATTCAGTATCGCTACCGCCAGGAAGGGTGACAAATTTTACTTTATCTGCTGATAATATTAACACCTCTTTTCCTCATAATTATTCCTTTTCCCCATATTTCCTAGTTTCCTTACCGTTGGGTTTATCTTTTACAATTTGTATAAAATTATTGAATTAAGATTACCGTTTTTGATATATTCATAACATCTATTATAATTTATGTGTATAAATTGTGCGCCATATATAGGCCTATATACGGAGAAGACAACTTTATTAGTTTGCCGATAATTAAAGTATTCAAATATCATTTTCGTGATTTTAATGATATAGGTAATTATTATTAATCCTACTGAGTGGAATTTAAATCACGTGGCGCCCATTTTTACATTCTTCCAAAGAACCTAACCCCCTCTCCACTGAAGTGCGGGACCACTCAGCCACTATTTTATATATTTAATTCCATCAACAGAAAGTCGATCACAATGTATTTCCATGTCCCCACAATTCTTCGGATTTCGAACGGACCTTTATAATTGGAAATATATTTTTGTACGTAAATAAAATACAGGATATTTTAAACCAATTGAATACCGAAATCTCGAATAGTAATTTCCGCAGTTATGAATGTTCGATTGAGGGTATATTTTCACTAGAGATGGATATAAAAGGTATAACAAGATATTCCGGATACTAAAAGTAATCGAAAAAAGGTTTCTATAGAGAGGCTATGTTGTATTGAATTCCGAAGTGGTCATTAATTTTAGATATAATCGATAGAGATGTAGTTCCTACCTAATAATAGTTATTTAATCACTAGGTTATTAAAGACAGCGACTAATAGTTATGATATTTTAACGCGTGAGTGGAGTGAACGTGTTAATAGTTCGAGACCATTAGTCGCTCGATTAATAACCGAGTTGATAGAAAGATTTTTCCGACGATCTCAATATGAATTGTGTATGAATTCTTGATTGAAATACAATCTCATTTTGCACAAGACTTACATTTGACATAATAAAATTTCTATGTATGATGTATGTTCCAGTAGAGTTTTGACAATTCTCGTAGTGCTTCTGAATACTTGCACATTAAAATAGCAGAAATTGATCATTAAAATGGGTCATTATGATCACTTTCGTGCCCCTAAAATTACCTTTTATTTTGAGATCGACGGAAAACCAGTTTTCTATAACTTCATATTATCCGTAAACTTCTACGGTACCATTGACCGTTGGCTACCCTGTATTGAATTATTTAACGAATCATAACACCTTTAATATAACATCGAGACTCTATTAGCCAGAAAATTTTTAAGGACTTCAAACTGAATGAATCATTCAATGATATGTGTGTACGGAATTTTCCATTACAACGTCCAAACATATTATTTGAAATGGAAGATATCAGTTTGAAGGTTCGTAAATTTTAATAAGTTCATGCAGTATTCAATTAAAGCATTATAATTGGGATCTAAGTAATGTGCCATTATTTATTTGCAAACTAATTGATTCGAGCAATCTGATTTTCTATAAACTGCATTGAATATTCAAACAACACAACTCAAAAAATGTCGATGGTGCTGATAGTAGTAGGTACTCTTTTTCATGAAATTTGAGAGAGTGAGAGAAAATTATTTTGAAAATATCGATCTATATTACTGCCAGTTAAATATGGTGTATAGACGAGGAAATCCGTCAAAATCTATTTTCCATATATGTATGTGACATGACATCTTACGACGGCGTATTAGCGCCTCTGCGATGAAATGAAAATCTGTCAATGTACACTTTTAATTTATCAACTGACAGGTTCAATATGTCAACTGATACTTTTTAAACTGTCATTGACAGATTTGATCTGACAATTCAACAGTTCTCCATTTCGATTTCTTTTTTAGCACGTCAAGAATTAACTGGTTGACGTGTATGGGGTCTGTGTAATCAGCAGAAATTCGGAAGAACTAATTCTAAAAATATATTCAGTACCTTATTAGGGCCTATTAGGACCTCATCAACGCCCAGCACTTACATTTTTGAAATGCTGCAATGAAATGAATATACCAATATTTAGTGCCTAATTAGTGCTTTTTCCATATCACATATTGAATGACATATGATTTCGAGTTTTAAAATTCCAATTATCAATTAAATGTGGAAGCATAATTCAACTATGAGTTTTAGAAGAAGGGGACCTTCTCTTAGGCAAATACAGAGAGAGATGTTTAGCATTTTATTTACTTTTGGTCGCTCTATTTTTTTCAAATAGTTATCGATTCAGACCATTCTCAGCTCATAATTCGAAAATTGCAGACATTTGGTCAAAACGCTATAGCACTCGTTGAGCAGTTTGAGTAAAACGAGCTCTCAAAACCGCATAAATCTATTATATTCTATTCTATTTCTAAGTTTTTGGGTAAACAATCTTTCAACGAACACAGCAGCAATAAACTTACCGAAATCGACACTTGTCTTGATATTGGTGTTAGATAACGAGCGGTAATGTAGGTCATAACTCACAGATGAAATTTACAGCACGAGATGCAGGCGAGTGCAGTAATTTATCTGGTGAGTTACTATGACTATTACCGACAGTTTTAATACTACCGTTTATCTACGACTATAAAAATAATACTGAGGTTAATAGTGTAGACTACAACTTTTCTGATAATAAATTTATTTTGAGATTTTTCGGACAATGAATTCTGTATATGGTGACGTAACCTTCCTGTCTCATTTCAAAAGGTAGGAGGTATGCACAATAAATCATCTTCGTTATCTGTATAGATTTTTTTCGGCAAATCGTTCAAATGTTAGAAGATACATCACTTCCCTAAATAACAATAATTAATATTTCCCTTGTACAGACAGAAGCACAGTGTCCGTGAAGTTGGCACCCACTTTCTCGAAAAAGAAAAAAAATTTTTTTGCATTCGTTAGTAAGTCGTTAGTAAGTATTTGTAAGTCCAAATTTTCGTTTGTAAGTGAAGAGTATTGGTAGAAAAACACCGCATTCCGCTGGGTGCTAACTTCACGGGCATCCACTTTTTTTGATTTTCTCGGAAAAAAACATACAGCCGGAAAGTCCATCGTTTGTAAGTGTTTGTAAGTCGAAATTATTGTTTGTAAGTGACCTTGTACTTAAAAAATGGCACCCTTAAAATGCGAAGTTAGCACCCACATGTTGAAAAATTTAATTTTTTTTTTGCCTTCGATAGTACCCTCGTTAGTAAGTATTTGTAACCCCAAAAAATTCGTTTGTAACCTTCCCTATCAAGGGGTAAACAACCCTCAAATATGCGAAATTAGTACCCAGTTTTTTGAACATTACATTTTTCTTTCTTTTTTTTGGAAGTAAATCCTCATAAGTATTTTTGTAACACAAAAAAATTGTTTTTTAACCAAACAAATCATGAGAAAATGGCACCCCTAAAATGCGAAGTTGGCACCCACATGTTGAAAAATTGAATTTTTGTTTTTTGATTTCGATAGTACTTCATTAGTAAGTATTTGTAACCCCAAAAAATGTGTTTGTAACCTTCCCTATCATGGGTAAACAACCCTCAAATATGCGGAATTATACCCACTTTTTTCAACATTACATTTTTCTTCTCTTTTTCGAAAGTGAATCGTTAGTAATTATTTGTAACACAAAAACTGTTGTTTTCAACCATCCGCTAATGAGAGAATGTACCCTTAAAATGCAAAGTTTCTATTTTGTTTAAGACAGTACCTCCATATCTAATAATTTTGCAACACAAAGAAATAGCTTTTAAGCAGACTGATAATGGATTGATTTAATTATACCGTGAAAATGAGCAGTTTGCATCCACATGTTTAAGAATTTTATATTCGTGTTTTGCTTTCAATAATGAGAAAATGACACCAATTCCGATTTCAGAATAATATTTTGTTCTTCAACTTCTGTAGTACACCATAATAGTAGTAGTGAATAAAAATTCAATTTTTCAACATGTGGGTGCCAACTTCGCATTTTAGGGGTGCCATTTTCTCATGATTTGTTTAGTAAAAACAATTTTTTTTGTGTTACAAATACTTACTGAGGATTTACTTTCAAAAAAAGAAGAAAAATGTAATGTTGAAAAAGTGGGTACTAATTCCGCATATTTGAGGGTTGTTTACCCCATGATAGGAAGGTTACAAACGAAATTTTTGGGTTACAATACTTACTAACGAAGTACCTACTATCGAAGGCAAAAACAAAAATTCAATTTTCAACATGTGGGTGCCAACTTCGCATTTTAGGGTGTCATTTTCTCATGATTTTTTTAGTAAAAAACAAATTTTTTGTGTTGAAAATACTTACTAACGATTTACTTTCGAAAAAAGAAGAAAAATGTAATGTTCAAGAAACTGGGTACTAATTTCGCATATTTGAGGGTGTTTTACCCCATGATAGGGAAGGTTACAAACGAATTTTTGGGGTTACAAATACTTACTAACGAGGTAATATCGAAGGCAAAAATAAAAATTAAATTTTTCAACATGTGGGTGCTAACTTCGCATTTTAAGGGTGCCATTTTTTAAGTACAAGGTCACTTACAAACGATAAATTTCGACTTACAAACACTTACAACGATGGACTTTCCGGCTGTATGTTTTTTTCCGAGAAAATAAAAAAGTGGATGCCCGTGAAGTTAGCACCCGCGGAATGCGGTGTTTTTCTACCAATACTCTTCACTCACAAACGAAAATTTTGGACTTACAAATACTTACTAACGACTTACTAACGAATGAAAAAAAATATTTTTCATTTTCGAGAAAGTGGGTGCCAACTTCACGAACACAGAAGCACAGTCACCTTTGATATTGGCGAAATATTATCTAGAGCTTGAATTGGACCAATTCGACCGATAGAATTGTAATTATGTAATTTCATAGAAAAATATGGAAAGCGGACGAATATGCTTGATTTATGATCGATTTGATCTTCTGTCCTATGTCTTTCAACATAAATCATTTCCAGGCCCGGTATTCTCGACAAGTGATATTTCAAAGCGAATACTAACTTCATTGTGGGCTGTATTTTTGCAAGTGAAAGAGGTACTAGTTCACATACGCATCGAAAAATGCGAAAACAGCCCAGGCTAGACTTGGACATTCCCCATTTCAACCCAACAAAAGTACTTTTTCAATTGGTTGAAATATCCAGAAATATACCGCATTATGGACCTTTTTCAAAATTTATTCAAATAATATCTAGGAATTGATTGTAACGTTGAAATGTGTCAAGTTATTACGATGTTCATTTGATAAGTTAATTTATTGAGAAAATTATTAAATGATTTTTGCTTTCCTCTTAATTATTTTTTTTATCTGTTGGACGATCAGTTAACTAAGAATGCAACAATGAAGTTGACAATCTTGAAATTATTCGCACTAGAAACATCTGGAGAATGGGGGAATAAAAAAGGCTTGCTTAGAATTTCTCGTGTTTGAGTTTAAACTGTTGATCTGTTGAATGCCAAACAGGTATTGGTTCATATACCTAGCTTGCTCAAGTCAGAACTAAATTATTTGTTTAGTTCTATAGCTCTATAAGTGAAAAACCTCTTGCTCGAGAGGTGGGAAGTTTCAAAAGGTCCAGGAGTTGTTCGTTAGATAGTCTGTATCTTGAGAACAAGAATGTGTTTTCTCTGCCAGATGATGTGTTGATTAAGTTGAAAAGTTCATGCCACACATAAATTCATGAGAGATTCGTGATTATTTTATTTTTTTGGGTAAAAAACATTTCACGGGATCATATAGCTGTTCATGAGTTACCTCATGATGTATTGTGCCTACTGCTAACGATCCGGTTCCAGAGTTTAGTTACACTTATCCTTATGGCCCACTTATCGGATATCTGTACCGACCCTACCTCTAATCTAACCGTTGAGAATCGATGGCGCAGTGCTCTACAAATTTTCCGCAGAATCTACTCTCATCAATATCTATTGTACCATTGACAATTCTGTGAAGACGTTTTGAAATAAGATGTGAGCTAAGAATTCCTGTTTATTTCTTATATTTCATATTGAGGTGTGTTGTTTCGTGTATTTATAAATACTCCTTATTTCGGATAAAATCATTGTATGTTGATGTTTGTATCAACTGCTATGAAAAAAGGCAGTTGATATTTTACAATCTATTTTTAAGCATTTTTTGATGTAAATTTTGATAAGGTCTTCGATATGCTATTTTTTTCCGGACAATATTTGTTCTTTGCTCGTCTTCATGTTTGTGCTTTCGAAATACTATTAAAATGTACGGTTGAATTATTTGATTAATGAATAAAATCAGTTTTAATCTGCTTGGCTGCAAATTTGAAAATTACTGGCATTTAGACAGCGTGAACAGAACACTTGATTCCAGGAACAAGCATGCTAACATTCGAACGTTTTTTTGCAGTATTAACCACAAAGCTAGTTAACAACGATACCTATTATAAAACATATCACAACTAATTAATTCCGAAAAAAAGTTTCAAATAATCACTGAATTACGTTATGCATTCCACTGTTATGATAATTGAAATGGGTTTTCAATATTCTCTTTAAAGAATTGAAGTACCCTATTATCAGTGATGCTCTTCACATACACACATCGTCAAAAGTTTTGGGCCGTTGGGTTTCTCAATAAATAAACAATCTATTTTCTGGAAATGAGATGAATATGTTCCATTGTACAGCTGCAATATAGACTGCTCAACATTGATAGGTATCACTTACTTGTTCTAAATTTATTTCTGAAATATTCGCTCCAAGATTATAAATTTAGTCAGATATCAGAGTATTTTCAGTTGATAATATGGGTTCACTTGAGAAAAGAATGAAAAAATGGAAAGTTGGAGAGAAAAAAAGACTTTATTAGGAACACTCAAAATTCTGTGTTTAAATAACATAAAAATTTTATGATGAAACCACAAGAAGGCTGAAGTTTCGGTTAAGCTAGCACCTAGTTGGTCCCCCACGAGCTCGTCTCAAGCATTCTACCCTACGAGGCATACTTTCGATCAAACGATTTATAAAATTTTGGGGCAAATTCGTCCAAATATGCCGTAAAGCGTTAGAAAGGTCCTCCAGGTTATTGATCGGTTGTTTCTAAGGTTGACAATTGTCTAGACATCTCAGACCAGACATGTTCGATGCAATTCATGTCTGGAGAGCGAGCTGGCCAGTCCATCCTATCAAACGGCATATGTAATAGCATTGTATTAGGACTGTATAAGGATCATACAATGGTAATAGCCCTTCGAAGTCATTTTCCAAGGACCTATAGAAGAGTAGTTCCAACCAGTTCCATAAGGAGATAGCTGTATTCCTAAAATTTAAGGCAAGACGACCTTTAGGAGTAGCTCGGCAATCACCTGGACATAGAGCAACCCTCAGCGATGGCAGAACACCACCAATACTGATTTAACCACAATCAATGGCGCATGAGATGAACTATTCCTGAAGAATGGAACGATATGCCTACAAACTTTATTTATGACTTGTGTCGAGGGATGCCTTGGCGTATTGGACTACACTGTAAAAATTATTTACAGTTTGAATCATTGGTTATTTTAGGCCAGTAGGAATCATAGTGAATTTACAATCACACTGTAAAATTACACTCGAATTTGTAAATTTACAATATAGAATGTCCGATAGGATAAAAAACTAAATTACTGAATTGATGAAGGTCTCTCTTTATTTCCGACAACGAATATTCAACGAGTATGCATGGAGGGCGGCATCCTTATTACAGGACTAATACTATTTGGGACATTCATTGAAGTATTCAACTTAAGGTGCCCAAAGATTTTTCCCGGAACTCCACCTTGATAGAAAAATGATAAATGAATTGAATAATAATTTTTGTATCAATAAACTTTGGATGATAAACGGGTTTCATTAGTTTTCCAGCCAAGATCAAGTTAGAAATGATTTTATTACTCTCATTTTGTCAAGATTTTGAACTCAGTAGTTGTAATTTCACATAATATCTGTTTTCTACAGGTGAATTTTTAGTAAAATACTTACCTAATGGAAATTCACAAGAATCATATTGTGAAATTCCACTAAATTACTGCTTTGTTGTGAATGTACCGAATTAGATGTAAAATTACATAACCTATTGCCACAAAAATACATATGTGGGGTAAACGGACATTCTATATGTAAATTTACAAATTCGAGTGTACCTAATTTTACAGTGTGATTGTAAATTCACTATGATTCCTACTGGCCTAAATAACCAATGATTCAAACTGTAAATAATTTTTAAAGTGTAGTCCAATACGCCAAGGCATCCCTCGACACAAGTCATAAATAAAATTTGTAGGCATATCGTTCCATTCTTCAGGAATAGTTGATCTCATGCGCCATTAATTGTGGTTAAATCAGTATTGGTGGTGTTCTGCCAATCGCTGACGGGTTGCTCTATGTCCAGGTGATTGCCGAGCTACTCCTAAAGGTCGTCTTGCCTCAAATTTTAGGAATACATCTATCTCCTTATGGTACTGGTTGGAACTACCCTTCTATAGGTCCTTGGAGAATGACTTCGAAGGGCTATTACCATTGTATGATCCTTATACTGTATACAGTCCTAATACAAGCTATTACATATGCCGTTTGATCAGGTATCGGCCTCCGGGCAACACAGTCGATTTCGAGGAAAAGACCTACTATGCACCTTAATTAAGTCCGTGGAATAGTCAATTGTTGCGTAATCTAGTGGTTCTACTATTTTTTTCGATGTGGAGATATATTCTTTCTGGTCAAACTGACAAATTGAATGTCGAGGCGTGTACCACGGGATATTCTTCATATTACAACTCTCGTTATCCGCTGGAAAGTGATTAACTTATATTTTTTCAAGAAGTTTATAATATCTGTGTTTTTTGGTGAACCGTCTTTCCTCTGCTTGAACTGAAAAACACGATTGCTATATTGTTTGATATTCGGGAATTTTTTTTCAGCCCTTTCTCAAACTTAATACATTACCACATATTTTTGCAGATATACCTCCATGTACAGTGCCGAAAACCGAAAATGAGCGACTCTAGAGCATATGTGGCCTTTTTTTAGTTGATGAAATGAAATATTTTGAGGATTAACATTGCTAGTAATTCGAAGTTGAGCCCGAACACCATGGACTATATGAATGGAACCCAGATAACAATAGGAAAAAAATTGTTTACATTTCGCCTGCTGGCACTTTAGGTACTAACATGTGAAGCAAATTAATAATAATAATAATATGCATTTATTTTCAAATTACAATCAAATGACAATAAAAAGAAAACAAGTCAGATGAATACATTAAAATCGAAAGTTATCTCAGAACAGAACAATAGTTTGCAAACTCCAAGATAGTGCACGTTCAGCATTTAGTACAAGGGAAGGAGAGAGCTTTTCGGAAAGTACCCAACACTTTTAATCTCTCACAAATGGGAAGCATGTTATTACTTTATGGCAAATACAGTGGATAATGTTCAGTTATTGATAATTAATTTATGTGGAGAAAGAAGTATTCAAACTTCTTCCTGGTGTTATTTACATTTTTATATTTCTTGAAGTAATGAGAGTTTTGAAGAGAAACCGGAGGGTTTATAAATGAGAAGACCCTGCAGGGTCAGAATGTTGTTCATCTTAAACTTGCTCTGCAAGATGCCCTGTATGACATCGGAACATAGCTCGAAGAGCCGTTTTTTGTGGAGAACACCCTTCTGCATTGAAAAATCAGCCCAAAAGATGATACCATAGCGCAACAGTGACTGGAAATTTGCGTAATACATGGTCTTCAAATGTTCTCGTCAAGCTGGTTCCTTAAGAATTTAAGGGTATAATGACTGAATTTAGCTTGGATATAAGGTTGTCACAGTGCAAACCCCAGTGCAGATCATGGTCTACAGTAACTCCAAGCTGTTTAGTATTAGAGCTTACTTGGATAACTTGATAAAATGAATGATATGCTCTGTTAGAACTCGAGACCTAGCATTTGTGAACAAGATCGTTGAATTATTCTTGACCATTGAAACTGGGTACTTATATCGATATTGATTTTGACATAAATTCTCACGTCAATCATCCTATGTAGGATAAGGCTGAAATTAACACGCAGGCCTCTCTCCGCATCTCCAAGCTCAAATCTCTCACTCAGTGAATTATCTGAACTCCTTGAGAGATAAATTCAATCTATTTGGTATTTATTGCTATTATTGTACCTTCTGAAAGTTTGATTTGATGGCATTGGAAAAACTAAATAAGATGATATCAACTTGATTTTTGAGAACAGATAAAATATATGACTCCATCCGAAACCACGAAATTTCTGCCGATTCACGGCTTATGAACCAGCACTATATGACAACCGTCACCGCCCCTCTCGCGTTTCTCCGATTCCTCGAGCACCAATTCCCAGCGTCGCGGACGCCGTCACCGTCGGCCAGAGACCGCTTTTACACCGGCTAATTATAATCGTATTCGGGGGGTTGGCCATCAGTGCATCACAGTGGGGGTAGAGGGGGGCGGTCACACCACGTCCTCACGCAAGTCTCTTCATGCTCCGCCGTCTACGGCACCGCTGTCCGCAGCAAACACACACACATACGTACGTACGTATTGTTACTCTGTACCTGCCTTCGCGCTCAACTTGAATCCGCTGTTAGCGCACCACTCTGTGCAATACGGCCCGCTCGATGGTCCACATCGCGACGCGACTCATAGATCCCGATGATCTATGACAGTTCCTGAACTTCTGTGCCCCAGTTTTCAGTGTCTGTGGAGTTTCATTTTGGCGCGAAAAATTGACAATTGCGAACACAGAGCGGCTCTTTTTCTATCCGAGGACTCAGTAGAGATACCAAACGTTCCGATTCCTAGAGTGTTGAAGAAAGTTTTCCACGCCAAAAATTTAAATATAGCCTGTCAGTTCAAGTGTTTATAAGTGGTTTTGCTGTTTTCGGCAGGAGGATTGTGGCAGATCGAGACGCAGCTGAACCGAAAGTCCAGGATGCATAAATCACCGCTGGTGATGTGACAGGGTGATCAAACATTGTAGTCAATCTCAGAGGTCACAGAATCGAAGAATTCCTCTCTGACATCAGCCGAGGCGATTTTACGGTCCATAACAAAGTGATAAATGATTAATAAATAGTCATAGGCCCCATTTCAACGATATCATTGTGGATAATAATGAGAATAACTAGACAAAGGGTTTTGGGATATAAACTTTATGATTATTGCCTTATAAAAGAGCGCGGTCATAACGTCAGATTTATTATGCTGTAAACGCGAATCAAGACTTCTCGAGAGCCAGTATTCAAAATATGCTTCCCTGATTTAACGAACAATAAAGTGAGAATTTTTTAAGGACGTCATGAATAAATTTTGAAATTACAGTGTGTCGACTCTTGAATCTGTTCAAACTTTCAACCCGCCTCTTTTCGAGCAAAAATCTGTGTAGACCTGCGCAGAAGTCGGGTGACGAGATGGAAGAGGGGTGGGAAAGCCACGTGTCCCCCCTGATGATGGGGGTCGGTATGGGTGACATGGAGGGAATGGGAGACCTGCCCCCCTGCGGGGAGGCAACCACGAGATTGGAGGTGAAATGATGCCGCAACACCACCAGGGTATGCGAGGTGGACACGGCGACCTGAACGGAGAGATGCATCACGATATCGAGAGGGGGATGGGATCAGACATGACCCACGGGATAATGGAACACCTCGTTAGAGGAATGAATGCTCAGCACGATTATTTTGTGACAGGAGGTGAGTTTGAACGATTTTCTTGTCTGCAGTTATGTGAACAATACACCGTTACGTTAGGAGATTTCAATTTGTGCAGAATGACGAGTAAATTGATTGAAATCATGATTTGAATGAGAGCATTCATATGACGTTCTCAACAAAATGAGTTCGAACTAAATTAATCATTTTATAATAAACCAAAATTGGACTAGGTATCAGAAACATAAGCATACATATGTTCATTTTATTACATTGATGATTAAACGAATAAACTTGAAATAGTAATCACAGAAGTTCTATATAGAACGATCTTGTCCTGCTTGTATGAAAAAAAATAATGAGAATCTTACCCAAAAACTTTAAACACTCATGAATATACATAAAAGTAAATGTATAAAAGCGTATAAGCAGAAACATATTGACGTAAGATTCTCAATTCGAAATTGATTGCTCCTTAAATTGTAAAGGCTAATAGATATTGAGAATAGAAGTAACAAAATATAGTGAAAAATCAAAAAAAATATTCCTGCTTATTATGATATCAAACATCGAGCCAACTCAATACGATGGTAATCGACGAAAGATCATCTTACTTCTCAAGGCTTAACCAAAAAAATAACATGAGGAGCGTTAATATAATATCTGATGCGGATACGAGTGCGAATAGCTCGTAATTATGTCAGATATTCTGTATATGAAGCTGATCTTCTTCACAAAATTGTTAAAATCGAAAATCGACAAAAATTCTTCTTCTCACCATTGTCATCGTTTGTCATTATAAACATTACCTATTCCTACAAAGTATAATGTTCAGCCTCGTGTCCAGCTCTCTCATCATTATCATCAACTATTTATTAATTATTAAGTGAAGTTATCCGAGAGTTGATCATAAAACAAGGCGGAAACAAGTTGATCAACTATACTCTCGACTATACTACACCCCAAAAACACAGTGCTACAGTGAGTTGGAGTTTTTCGTGGCAATTAACTGAAAAATAGATTATATATATATAATATATTATCTATATAACCTTACTAATGAAATAGCTTTTCAAGAAATAAAATGATTTCGCAGAAAATGTCGCCCGACCACTGAAGTTCAACAATAAAATATAAAAAATATTCTTCTTCGGAATCATGCTGAGTTACTTTTATTTTATTCCTGTCTTTGAATGTATATCTTAAACTTTGATTTTGGATTTTATTTAAGCAACATAATGAATCGATTTTGAATATGAAGTCCTAAACAATATTAATCTAGGTATACTACAATTGTTTCGATTTTTTTATTTTGAAAACTGGAATTCATTCATCGATCTGCAATTTTTTGAACGTTTTCGAAAGCTTTCATACACTTATTTTCTTCATAATCGGTATACCTAATAGAAATTTAAATTTGATATCATGTGCCAATTGATGTAAGTATCGAGTAGGGTACAGATACGAGTTTGAATTTGATATGAGATGAAATCTGAATTCGAATCTTTAAACCCTATATACTTGAAGATCAATAACATGAATTTGTCACCCTCAGAGTAGGCTACAAGTATTTAGTAAATTCGTAAAAAAGTAATTCCTGATTCTCTTCATAGACAAAGTAACATTGTTAACAATATACATTCGAAGAAAATGGTAAATGCTAGTAAATGAAAATTTTTCGGTTGTTCCGAATACCGGTTAATTCCATTGAAATCACAAGAAAATTCTTTGAAGACCGTTGATCACGTTTTTTCTTGTTTCAGTTCAAGTCAATGACTTATATGAAATAATTGAATGAAAAAATCTTCCTAATTATTATTTGTATCTTTATTGAGCACTCAAATGAAAATTTCGACCGACCAGATGTCTGAAATTAATATACATCGTGAACTACTCGATCGATTTGTTCCGTTGACTAAAAGAGTCAGAGGTTACATAAATTTATGGACCTTTCTTCTTCCAGTGTGCCGCGTTTCTTTCCGAAATAATTGTTTACGTATTTTAAATCTTGCTGGTTTAGTGTTTTCAGAATATTTTACATACCAAAGGTTTTCAACAGAATAAGGGTTGAAGCTGATTATTTTCTCATTTTGACGTTTTCCCTAACGAATCTCTGGAATATATTAGCTTTTCAGCTACTTTTTATATGGCCATTTTTCATTAAAAATTCATTATTTTTTATGGTAATTATTCCCAGTTACTATAATTAGCAATAACGAAAACAATAATGGTAAAAACTTAATGGCTGTTGTATATGTAGACCTTAAGAATTACTCATCACTGTCATAAAACTAGGAAATAACTTCATTGACTTCTGATTCATTTTTTCCTATTCAGGAGAAATAATCAACACATATGTTTGAGGCTACCAGAAACTTCGTTCTTTTTTAAATAAACACTCAGCCGTAGCCTTCCGATTATTTTTACTTCAATAGTTTTATATCAACTTCTTCATCCTAATCTCCAGCAGCTTTCGAGATATTGATAGAATCATATTCACTGAAATTTAATGTAATAGGGACAATATGACCTAACTATTCGGCAGTAAATGACTCTAGCCTAACAATTTCTTTATTACACCTAGTGGAGTATTCCGAGAGTATTCCCTACTTCCATAATTAGTCGACTGATTTGGAATATTAAAATATTTTCGTTAGATGTAGCTATTTGAATTTGCATGAATGACAATATCGCTCACAACTTTTCATTACACCGAGTGGAATATTCCCTAGAAAATTCCCTACTATGCAATCGACTGATATCACAAAAGTGAATAGAGTATAGGTACCTATTTGCGAACAGCTCGAACGTGCATAATTCGATCATCTCAGATTCACATCTCCCCAAAACCGTCACCGTCATTAACATACCCCCATCCTCTCAAATTATACACATCTTACAGCCCTTACACCCCCGAAATCACCTCCATAGATTTACCCTCGGATTAACCTATCTATCAGTAGTACACTCGTCTCCGCTTTACAATTTATTGTCATAACTCACATCAGGGGGCGGGCACGCAGCATTACTTACTAAGTAATATACAGGTGTTCTGATTTGTTCCGACAAACAAAATGAGTGATAGATCACATCATTTCAAGCAGAAAAGTTGAACATGAACATGAGTCCGAAATGCTTCGTTTCCGAGATACAGTGTTAAAGTTAAGTTAAGTCATGCAATTTTGGACATTTCGAACACCTTCTTTAATATTATTATGTTATTTGGTTTGTTCTAAATTGTTACCTCTAAAAAACATTTAATTCAAAATTATTTCCACTGTGTTTCTACATGTAAAGATTACAATAATATGGATTTGGCTTTAAACGCGTTTTTCTCTGAAACGGTTGCTCCAGCAACTTGAATGAGGTATACCTTTTTTAACCATAAAAAACAGGGAATCGATTTTTCTGGTCCAAATGACGTAGAGAGTAACACAAAAAAGTTGCAACGGTTTAAAAGGGACGAAATGATTGCCAGTGGCGCCCTCTAGAAGATACGACAATCTCGGAAACGAAGCATTTCCGGACCCATGTTCATAGAACTTTTTTGCTTAAAATGATGTGATCTACCACCCATATCAGTTTGTTAGAAACAAATCAGAACACCCTGTATATATTTAACTATTATAATTTAAATATATGTAAATTTGTTTTCGTGAATGTATTCCCTGAAAATTTTAGTAATTTGGAAATATAGCTCAACTATGCGACAGAAAATTACTTCAATCTCAAAAAATGTTTATAGCACCGGTGGGATATTCCCTTCTTCCATAGATAGTCGACTGATCTGAACTATTAAAATATTTTTTCGTTAAATGTATTGTATATGGTGTAGACAATATCGCTTAACTATTCAATATAAAAATTAACCTCACAACTTTTTACACCGAGTGGAATATTCCTCACAAATCGACTGATTTATAAAAGTGAATGGAGTATGCGAACTGCTCGAACGTGCATAATTCGATCGTTCAGATTTGCATCTCCCCAGAACCCTCACCGTCAATTAACATACCCCCACATCCTCGCAAGATGATACACATCTTACAGCCTCCCTTACACCCCAGAAATCACCTCCATACCCTGAGCCAGAATATCAGCCCCATAGATTAACCTATCTGTCAGTAGTCCACGCGTCTCCGCATTTACAACTGCCATAACTCACACCAGGGGGGCGGCACGCAGCATTACTTAACCTAACTAATATATACGCCGAATTTAACCAGTCTCTTGAGCGAGGAACAGTTTCGCATCGTTAATGGGGTTCGAAGGGGGATAGTTTTGGGGGGTGGCGAAGGAGAACGGTGGAATGATTGAATCTGGCGAGCTTGCAGATTGCCATTTTCGATGAAGATGAGATGAAATTCGAAGGGTTGGAGTTCGGTGGGACGATCCGATTTTCGATTCTAGGTAATTAGGGTGGAATTGGTATATCGATGTTGCGGATTTTCTATGGGTATTCCACTCGGTTTAGCGACGGAATAATTTTATTGGTGGGGTGGACCGACGGTATTTCACCCCAAAATTTTGTACACTAAAAGTTCAATCAGTCAATAATTCCAAAAACACCAAATAATTACAAAGCTCGCAAAAAAATTCGAAAAACTCTGAGTAATTCGAATATCCTGAATATTCGGAATAATTCAAGAATTCCAGAAAATTCCAAAAATTCC
The DNA here is from genome assembly GCA_013421045.1 of Propylea japonica. NCBI lineage: Eukaryota > Metazoa > Arthropoda > Insecta > Coleoptera > Coccinellidae > Propylea > Propylea japonica. The sequence continues at coordinate 26,269,649 of CM024239.1, forward strand.
ACTGAATTCCAGGTATTCAGAAACATTATGTTGTTCTTCATAGCTAAAATTCATCAACACTTGCTTGTTCCTACTGAACAGCGTACTGTCATCCACCCAAATGTCTGTATTTTTCGAATTTCGACCGGCAGAGGTATCAAAAGAATTCATGGTCAATAAAAATGCTGTCTTGATCTGAAATTTTGAGAGTTGATTTGGTGTCCAAATGCCGCGCTTGAGTTCGTTAATGGCACCAATCGGTCCACCAGTTTCGGAATTATTGACATTTGAAAATTTTCAATATTTATACGCAATTTCCGAAACCATACATCCGATCATTCCGAAATTCCAAAATTAATTGGAATTCTCGGAATTTTGAATTCTTCAAAATATTTGGAATTATTCGGAATATTGGCATTATTCGGAATCATGATAATTATTTGGAATATCGTATTATTCCGTATTAATGGAATTCTTCGGAATTGGTTTGGAATTTTTCGGAAATATCAGATATAAAATTACTTGTGCGCTTGCTAACATAAGCATAATGCTGAAATCACGCATTCCAAATAATCCCGAAAATTTCGAATAATTCCAAGGATTCTGATAATTCTGAATAATTCCAAATATTTCAAAAAATTCCAATCAATTCAAGAATTCCAATTAATACCAAGCTCTGTACACTAAAATTCTAGGTGAAATACCCCTCGGCTTAATTTCATCGCCGCTACATTTTGAATGGCGCTCACATCGTTTTTATGGCCAATTGATAGTTTTGGGTTAAATCAGGACAATATTTTGACACTATGAGAATAAAATTGAAATTTGTTGGATATTGTTGAACAGCGCACACCATTGGCAGGAAAAGAAGTTTTCTCAATTCAAAATTTAATCGCAATAAGGTCTGAATCAAAAGCGAATATCGAGCCCATATCACTATTTATACTTTTAAACATCTCAGTCAAACCTATACGAGGTGTTCCTAGATTGAGGTTCAAAAACAACGGGTTTCTTCAAATGATTTTTCTACTGAAAAAAGTCTGATGGGATTGCCAACGTTTCTTTTTGTGATGTAGAGTGTAAGATTGTTGAATCCTTTATCGTTTAGTATTTGCACTCACAGAATATTTGCATTGATATCATAATGCAGAGTTTACACCATAATCCCTATTTCGACACTGCCCATATTTCAGAAATATGATCTGGTAGGCCACCGTTTAAAAAAATTATGAAGGGAAGCTTCGTTGTTATACCAAGCTTCTGAGTCTCTGGTATTTTTGTGGTATCTGTTACCGGGTTTAAGGAGAAAAATTCGAACGATTGTTTCCAAATATGGCTTCTTCTGGTGAATATTTAAGTTTTAGTGAATCTCCATATAGAAATCATTTGTAGATCGGAAAATGAGAATAAAAACTGATGAAAATTCATTCACCACACCTCATCAACTGATTTTTCATGATTAATTATCATTTGGGCTTTTCTGAGAATTTCGATAAAATCTCTTGAAATTGAAGCAGATGAATCTTTACAAAATGATATTGAAACTTTATAAAATACAAAACTGTTTTTTAAAATTTCAAACTAAAAAAAAGTTCACTAAAAAAATCAGGAGCCAAGATGATCTACTATCCCAGAGAAAAAAACACCATGTAGTCAAATCGAAATAGGGATGTCACATGGTGTCATCTCTTCATTCTAATATCTAGATCAAATTTCATTTAAATATCTTTTGAAGTACAGCCTATTTCGAAACGAACCGTTTGTAGTAGGTAACATCTTCATGGGACATTTTTTCCTTAAATTATACGAGGAATCGCTTTTTCGTTTGTGCGTCCAATTCAGGAGGCCCTGTATATAAATGATATGATTCAACATCGCAATTTTCGGATTGACATTCAAAAGGATCTTTTATATCAAAATTATGAGTCAGATTATATGCAATAGTTTTTATATGAGTAGCTCTGTTTCATTATTTTTTATTTGAAACAGTAGCATTGAATTTAGTGCTGAAACCTTAAATTCTAACCATTTTCGACTTCCATTCGTTACTTGGTGAATTTTATTGTGTTTTGTTGAAGTGATCTCACATGCTCATTAATATGAAACAAATCTTTGTTACACCCAAAATCCGAAAAATTCTCTGATATGAACACTAAGGTGTGCCATTATATTGATTAGAAATCTTCCACTGGTTTTATTGTATTTTTTGCTGAGTTTTCATGCGATATCTAAAGTATACATTTATCTAATCGATTCATGTGGATACCATTTTTGTCACTCCATAAAAATACCAACACTTAAGATATCAAACTTAATCATCAGTTGGATAATCCCCTCTTCTTCAATTCGACAATTCCATTCAATCCAGTTTGAAAATAAACATTCCAAAATCACAGTATTCATTCATACACCAAATTCGTTGACTATGGAGTATAAGCCGAATATTTCTTCAAACATTACAAATACGATCAAAGGCGGTTTCCCGATCATCTGCTGATAAAGGAATTCGACAAAATTGATGTTATCTATAATTTGAATCCTCGAAAAAGTATCAGATATCATATGAGACTTTGATAGCATACGAGAAATTTTCCAGGAGAATTTTATTCATTTTACACGTAAGGTGTAGTTTGAATATAAATAAATCACTGCTACCCCATGAATGAATCTATTTGGAACTGCTGAAATTGTTATAGGTACCTAAGTGTAAGGATAACCTTTTATCTTTCAACAATATAAACCACGAATCACCTCATGCATTTTATTGATTCATCTTTTCAACGCACGTGGGAGATATAGTACTCAAATAGCTTCATTTGTGAAAATTCTAATAAAATTATATCTACAAAAATTATTGATGAATTATCTGACTCACATTTGGACACAGAAAATATTTCATGTAAAGGTACATTAGGATAGCTTCACAAAAAAAGAAAAAACTTGGATTTATTGTCTAAAGAAATAATGCCAATCCCGTTTGGTTGTATTATAGAAAATTTATGATTGACTGATTAGATAACATGTAATTAGTTTTGGCAGTTCTTCCATATTTCTCATTCGAAATGAAATCCTTAGAATCGTTAAATCGACTAAAT